>JABMBR010001394.1:0-30879 GCA_018881525.1 Meteorus sp. PSUC_FEM 10030008
GTATATATTTATATATACATATATAAATGCACTCGAGAAAGAGAGCGAGCAAGCGACTATTCGCCGCTCCTCGTCTCTTTCTCCACTATAGCCGCACGGCTCTGCGACACCGTAGAGTTCATATGGCACGAGCGTGTGCGTGACCTCGTGCACGCGAACTCACCGAGAAACGGCTACGACGGCGATGACGACGATGATGGTGATGATGATGGGATAATATCGAACCCAATCACATGCGTATGGATGACACCCGGCATTTGCAGCCTGTCTTTACGCACAATACATCGATTTACGAAATATTATGTATGTGATGGTAATTATTCGAAATTTTTCCACAATGTTTCAAGCGTCTTTGTAATTAGAAGTGAATCAAAACAATGACGATAAGAATCACAACACGTTAATGTAAACAAGCGAACATGTAAGATATCGTTCATTCAGTAAAGTGTTTTCTATAGAATTTCATCATGCACTACACAATGGGGAATATTTGTTTTGTTATGGTTGAATGAAGTTGTTGGAGCAGAGAATTTTATTCTGTTCATTGTGAAATCGGCTGTTTTTGGTTTTATTGTCTCTGGCACTGTTTGTAGCGCGAGAAGAACACTCGTGTTACGCGACAATGCGTCACGTTGCTTTGCTGAATGTTCTGTTTTCACATTGCTTGTTCAGCTATCATGTAAGCTGAAGTACTGCCCCAAGCAGAAGCGGTAATACCACTTCATGGCGTGGCGCTGCCTCCGCCGCGTTGTGATATCTATAGCTTTGTTCGCGTGTTCTCTCTTTCTGTTTCGTTTTCCCCTACTCATTTTGTTGGCGCAATGCATGGAACAGTTATCTTCATCTTACTTATTCTATACTCCCACCATTATTTGGAACGAGGATTGAGTGTTGTGGTGGGAAATTTGCAAGACGAGAGGTGAGACGTCGTGCTTAGTTACCCACATCGAAACCAGACTGTACCAGTTCCCCCACCATCATGACCTCGTGCGGCGCCAGCTCCTTATCTATTATCACACGGAATAGTAACAAAATTCACCCATACAATGATATCTACGTCAACTATTACTTCATTATTCATGGCAAATTAGCCCACAGCTCCAACTGTATACTAGATAATTTTTTTCAAATGTTTGGAAATTTTTCCGTTATTTTTGTACAAAATATTTTCAACTCTACAGTTTTTATTCATAATTGATATTAGGGATATCCTGTATTTCATTGTTCATACAAATTCGCGGAATTCGACAAGTCATTCTTTTAATGAAGTAAATTGATATTGAATTCTAATTGTCGTGAAGAATTGAAGATAATGAAAAATTTTTACACAATGACATAGTTTCATGAGATATCGATTTGTTGTTTTTGTTATCAACATTGGAGTGTGATATTGAAAAAAAGTGAGCGGTTCATTGTTGAGAACGTTTTCCTGTCTATTGTTCACTTACGGAAATATTTAGAAAATATTTATTCGACGATCAGGTGTCTATTATTGAAGTCTTGCATAGTTTGTTACAGATCTCTGCAATATTTGATATTCCAAAGTTTTCGAGACAGTGCCTCTCACATAAAATTCATGCATATAATCAAAACGGGAGCTTCTGTAGGAGCTGAATCATTGCTAATAGAATTCCTATGTCTTTATCATATTTCGAATCAAGGTCAGCGCTTTGATTATGGAGATACTTTCTGAATAGACTGTTCATTATTCGAAATGTTCAGAATATTTCCGATTCCAATAACGCTTGAACTGATGCCGGGAATCCATTTTAGTTCACCTGGTCTATTTCCCCCAAGACCAATTCGAAAAAGTACTTTTGACAACTCGTAGATTCACTTTGTAGATTGGTAGATATGGTTAGTATCACGATTTCTCTACGGTGTTCTCATGTCATTATTCTATTAGCCAGTTATTATTAATATCACTTCTATTATCATTATCATTATTATCGTCGTTTAATCGAGTGATAAGAGTGGCTGATATAAGTGCAAGGCAGCAGCCAAGGCAAGACTGATACATATAGATTCCAATTCAGTTGCATAGAAAAATGCTCGTAGTTCATAAATATTTTGAGATATGAGGGAAACAAAGCAGTGTTGTTCTGTATCAGGTTCATTGTATTCGACTGTTACGATTGTGCGTAAGCGATTTGTACATTGCCGTCAAATACCGAATTGAGAATGTTGACTGCGAAAAGATTGGCAAATACTCCAGACATTCATTCCACTGAAAGGATTAACCGATATTGATTCGAAGGAACGGAAACAACCTCAGCAGGTGATGATAAATATATCCAAACTAATAAAAAATCAAGGTCACTCGTGAGCTGCGATGATTGCATGGAACCAAAGCATCGACAGTCTTTGATCGACTCCGAATTTCTAATGTGAACACATTCCTCATTATCTCTACATCAAATCGAGAGAAACATGGAAATATATCAGGAAATGTTGTAGCATATGTTCATCGATTGGCAAACTTCTGCATCATGGCGACATGGAACACAATCAGTAAAATAGTATCTGGAGATGTAGATTGATGATATATTAATTATAACGACTCTTACAGCGTGTCATGGGACACAGAATAATCTACGTGTAAATAATTCAAATTTCAATCATAATTATCCGGCGGTATTCCCAATTCTACATCTGTCCATTTGGATGCATCTGGATACGGGAACTCACCCTGAAATCAATCAAAAGATGGAGAGTAAATTTTAGAATCATAATGAATGACATGAAGCGTCACTCCAACAATGAATAAAAGAAGATTGTATCAAATTGGGAAGATTGTTCAGAATACATACAACAATATGCCCCCACTCATGCCACATATGCCAGAAAACCCACCACCACATAAATCCTCCGCATAAACTCGCAACAATCTGTTCAGCTCTTGGTGCGGGAGGACAGTCACGATATGTTACACTGAAATAGTAGAAAAGCGTGAACATTATTATGCTCAGATATAATAGGCGGATTATATTTCATAATACTGTGAATAAATTTAATCAACTGTATACGAATAGATGTAAATTCGATATCAATATCGACTACACGTATAATAAATGTTGAATATTCATATTAATCGTATTAGATTAACTGAAGCGAGAAAAACGTTAATGCAGGCGGTTGATACATGAATTTCTCCAAGTACAATCAAATAATTTTTCTACATATAACATTATTCATTGTTCAAATGTCAGAGCTCTAGATTGGAGAGTGATGTAAAATGGAAAAATTTTCGTGACGAATATCGGACTGCTCCACTACTAACTTTTCTGTATTATATGTACAATTGATGATGATCTAGGTTGTTGGTAGAAACTCGACTATAAAAAAAAGTTCATTCATTTTCGCTTTCTTCCTATTCAATGTTCGAATTGAGAAGTGGATATTCATCTTTTTTTCTTCTTTTACACTGATGATCAAAACAAAACGTTGCAAATTGATAGAATTTCATGATGATCAATGTCCATGAATGTTCCGGGCCAACCCATCGTATATTATGAATTTTCTGAGTTGAAAGTGAGAATAGTGGCAATCTACATGGATTATTATTTACTAGAGCTATTCATCCTAACCTATAATGAATTCGAAGTGAGTTACATAAGAGAACTCACCCGTGTCCGGAATTCCGTATTTGTGTTATATTTGAGGAGCATTTTTGCTTGGTGATATTTGTGGCAACTTTCATCAGACTGACTCCTCGCGAAATTATCATATTGGAGATATTATCGCTTTTTCATCCCGTCAGAAATCTTGTAGAGGGTCCGTCAGGACCTTGGATGTTGTAGACAAAATACCACTGCTGAGGTACTTGCACATTTGTGGTCAATCTTCTCATAGATGGCATACCAGTCTACGTCCATTTTTGATTTTTCATTTTTTGCTCAAAAAAAGAAGAGATTGGGGAAGAAACAATGAAAGAGAAATAATTGATATGGGAATATGAATAACTAGTTGAAGATATGCAATAAATATTTTGTATATATTTATTGTACACTGTTATAACATCAGATTGCATTTCTGATTACATAACCTCAATGATATCGTTCGTTCACATTTCATCCGTACGATCTCATCGCTCATATATACAAATGGGTCAATGATGGATATCTCTCAGACCCTTCACCGAATGACAGTTACACATAACGACAAATCTATGATTCTTTCGTTTCGTCAATTCTAAAACGCAGAACAAATTCCCAGTATAACGCACTATTTTACAAACCATTGAAAAAAAAAATATATGATGGATACATATTCATTCCCAATGACTCCGATTGATCGAACTTCGCGTGAAATTCGACACGAATTACTTCCTAGTGAGACATTTCTGTGTGCAGTGAGACTTTCAACATTGATGAAGCATTCAATCAGGCGAGAAATTTCATTCATCGATTCGATGTTAGCAACCCGTTCGAATGAATCAATGCGATGATTAATTGTGTATCGATTCGCAAGTTATTGAGAATTATCGTTTATCCTCAAATGCGATTGGACTAATCTTCCTGAACTGATTCTGATGAAACTTATAATAGCATTGTCGTGGGATTTTCAATTAGACTTTTGAAAGCCGCGAGCCATTGTGCACCAACAGCACCATCAACTGTTCTATGGTCACAACTTGCAGTGACGCACATGAACTGGGCAGTAGTGAATCTAAAAGAAGGTAGGAAGTAGTTATAGAAATACTTTCCAATCACAACAATAATGTATCGGTTTTCTAATATTAAGACCTACCCTCTCTCATTGTCAGCAGGGACAAGCCTGCTCTCCGTTGCACCAACAGCGAGAATTATCGACTGTGGTGGATTAACAATGGCAGCAAAATTTTTTATTCCAAACATTCCCAAGTTCGACACTGTTATTGTACCACCTTGGAATTCTTGCGGTTGTAGTTTCCCTTCTCTCGCTTTGGCAGCAAGACTTTTCACATCTTTACTTATCTGTGTGAGACCTTTCCAATCAGCTCCAAAAACAATCGGTGTTATTAAACCGGCTTCCGTGCTTACAGCGACACTCACATCTACGTTGTCATACCTGCAAATTTCGATGAATATATACGCCCAGTCAAAATATACTACTGAATTGTATCTCGAATCGAAAAAAAAAATTTTATATCTGATCTACTTACTGCCGAATGACATTCCCCAACCACGCACTGTTACCTTCCGGCACCTTTTTACACGCCATTGCGATAGCTTTTATGATGATATCATTGACGCTCACTTTCAATTTCTCTTTTTCTAACATTTTATTGAAATTTTCACGCATAGCTAACGCAGCATCCATTTTCACTTCCACAGTCAGATAATAATGAGGAATGGTTTGTTTGCTTTCTAACAAACGTTTAGCTATCACACCACGTATATTCGATACAGGAATATCGACACCACCTGCGAATGCAGAACCCATTGTCACACCTACGCCTGCAGCCGAAGCACCATCTAAGTCTTTCGATGTAATTGATCCGAACAATCCGGATCCTCTCAGTCCCTGAAGATAAACACAAATATATTGATCAACCCTAAAAGGTGAATTAATGAACATTCTGTGTGTTGACGCACTTGCAAGCTTAGTCCTTTTTCCATGGCGAGCCTTTTGGCTAATGGACTTGCATATATTCTATCACTGGGAGCTGTTGCTATCGACGGGGTTGGAGTTGTCATTTTTGGTTTTGGTGGTGGTGCTGCTGATGAAGTGGGAGTAGCAGCTGGAGAGGGTGGAGTCGATGCCGCTGCTGATGATCCATCATCTTTGAAATCTTTGAACGCTGCTATACTCTGTTCATCAGAGACAATTATACATACGAGTGCACCAATGGTGATATTTTTCGTGCCCGCCGGTACAATTATTTTTGCTAAATATCCTTCCTCGGGTGTTTCAAAACCCATCGTTGCTTTGTCCGTTTCGATTTCTGCCAGTAAATCACCTTCATTCAGCTTATCCCCTGAGGATAAGCAAATGGAATGAGTGAATGAGTTCGAGGACTATTTGTAGAATTTTATAACAGATTTCTATTGTAAAAAATGAAGCGGAATTGTCAAAAATCAAAGTGAAATTGACAAAAATAGGAAGTAAGATGAGAAAAAATATGGAAAGAGTATGATGCATTGTAATATGATTTGGGAACCAGATAAAACCTCGAATTTACAGAGGGAACTTTTCTGAAGACAGGAAATCTGACATTTCTAGTTTTATAGAATGCCGCAGAAATTTTCATAATTTTTTATAAAACTCCGAAATGATGGGAATCTATCGATTGATCACCTTCTTTTTTTTGCCAACTGATGATTGTGCCTGCTTCCATGGTTGGAGACAGAGCAGGTAGTGTGACTTTGACATGATCAGGATAATCAGCGTAGTATCTGAATTGTTGCCGACAAAGTACCCCCGATGATGACTGTGTACTCCCTCCTTGATATCTACAGGTTTGATGATAAATTCATATGATTAAATGGTTTCAAATCCAACGGTAAGGACGTAATGCAGAATTTCACGACTCTCTATTGAATGGTATAAATCCAGTCTTGCAAAATACGGTCATAATCATAGTTACAAGACATATATCATATGAATCAATTTTCAAAGACCGCTCCTGAAATGTCATGATACTTTCAAGGGTTGAAAAACGAATCGAGAGGTCGACAGTTGAACATAACCTTACAAGATGAATGTTTGAAAATCGACGAGAGCCGGGCAATTGCTTGGCATACGCAGATTATTTTCCACTACGTATGAAAATAATCTTTTCCTGTATTTCATGCTCACATTTACCTTTGTAATTTTCTGTGAACACATCGCGCTGTTAAGCACCTGACGACATTAGTTCGCACGGCATTACGTAGTGTCATCCGAGCCAAATCATTACGCAGTTGGGTGGTCGTTCTTAACAACATTTCTTCAAGTAGATTGATCTAACTTCTATTTTTTACTTTCGACAATAACGTTGATGTCAACGACTGTGACCTGCGCACCGATAATAATTCAATCAGTGTAATGGTATCGTGAATACTTGTATTTTACTCTTGCACGTTGAAATACCTCAGCAGCTTCACTTTTTGAACTCTATATAGAACAAGAAGGAAAAGTTTTAGTATTTAGAGGTCAATTAGAAGGTCACGTGATTATCAAGTATTTGTAATTTCGCGCCAACGATGGAGAATCGGAATTCATTTACCTAATATATTAGTATTTTGCACAATGTATTCACAATTTTTGCATAGTATTTCTTTTTTGATTGAAAAAAAATTATGACTGTGTATATAGGATGTATGCGATAGCAGTATAGGGAATTCAATTGAATTCGAATGCGGCATCTGACGGTAGGAAGTTGTATCAGTTACCTACATTTTATTGTATATAGTCACGATAATTGCATAAATATCCGAACAATATTGACCATCATTCACAACCATAAATTTCTCAAACATATTAATTAACACTCATAGATTCGTTATGTTTAATAGTATTGATCACAATAGTGTAAAATATTGTGAAATTTCTTAGATAGTGGTACCATTGGTATACTCCTCCATGGAAAGTTTGAAGCGGTTGAAAGGTTCAAACGGTTGATAAGTGAAACACCATTTTCGTTATATGAACAATAGCTCCGGGGATATCCAATGAATTTCAAATTCAAACTTTGAACATGAGATAGGAAGGCGTTTTTTATTCGAGAGAAATACTCAAACACAATAGTTCAATTGTAATTCGTTTAAGATGTAATCGTTGGTGACGTATACCTGAATAATTTTCTGTCCATGAAAAAGTTGATTCGTTAATATTCGTCTATATTTTCAACATAAAGATATTGGGTACGTACATAATTTATAACATGTGATTTAAGTTCCATTCCATCGTATTTCTTTATACCGACGTGTTTCTTTTCTATCTATCATAAAATTTTTCAATTTCATTTGAATATTCCACGAAAAAGCAAAAATGAATGTCATTCTGAGTGGAACGAACTGCAATCTTAAATTCTGAAGAGAACATCAAGTCACATTTGGGTACCTTTTATTCTCTCCCAAAATACATTTGTTTGTATTCAAAGTTGTATAGCAATTTACGTTGAGAGAATTTGATATTGTCGACCAACGAGGCGAGGGACGGTTTGTGTGCCAGTCCTTATCAGTAGGAAAATTTCATAGATCATTATTTGTGTAGAAGATTGTACGCGATAGAAGAAAAGTGACCACTTCCCGGAATCATTACATTCACGTGTGGTTTTCAGGAGAATGTGTAGCTCTTGATTATATTTACAGTTTCACAAAATTTTTTGTACCAATCACTCACAATATATCATGAAATTCGCAATTATGAACAGATACAAAGTAGTAGTAATTATTGCAAGCATCCTCGGAAGCGCATGGCTTGGGTAAGTAATAGTTTTATTTTCATGACAGATGAATGAAGATCTGGATGTGATATTTTTATATCAAAGTAGACTGTCCTCTCCTGTCGTGCTTACGAGAAGAGTTCTTGCATCATATCTTATTCTATAGATTCAATCGTCATTCGTATTGAATCGACAATAAAATGAGGTAAAACCATGTACATCTACTTATACTAGTTCATGCTCGGAGCTGCTGCTGATTGATACAGATGCAGGTGCTGATGATGCATTCGCTATTCTACTTGTATTATCTGCGTGGGCACACAATGATTCGAACTTTGAAGTAGCTGCGATCACATGCACGTATGGGAATACAAATGAACAGAACGTCCGACGAAATGTCCTCAAAACCATAACTATTGCCAACGCCTCTCATGTAATGACACTCAATTTCTATTACAAAGTATTTGATATGATGACATTTTCTCCTTCCATCGTATAATTGGAAGTTTTTTTTCCATAGATTCCTGTTTATGGAGGGGCACAAAAACCATTAACCACTGAGTTTTCACCTAGCGACTGGTTTGGTGAGGATGGTTTTGGAGATTTTGAAATAGATGAGGAAATCACGGCCAAAGTGAACGAATCCCTCCACGCAGCTGTCGTTATGGTCAATCTAGCTAAACAGTATCCAAAACAATTGAATATTCTTGCTTTGGGACCTCTCACTAACCTTGCACTTGCGATTTCATTGGATACAAATTTTATGAGCAATGTCAAAAAATTTTATATCATGGGTGGTAGTGTGGCGGGTATAGGTAATTTGTCACCCGGCGTTGAATACAACTTTGGCGCAGATCCTGTGAGTAATTTTATTGTACTCAACTCGACTGTTACAACAAATGTGCTCTTCCCTTGGGAGACTGTTGCTGAATCAGGAATTCCAAAGGTATGTCTTGTTCATCTTTTCAGTCGAATTGTGTTATAAATTGAATTGAAAATTTGATTTGAACAAATGTGTCTGATCAAAGGTATGGCGTGATGATGTTCTGGGACAGCTCAATTCGAAGTACATGCAATTTTTGAACCAAGCGGAAAAGAAAAGCCTGCCAAAGTATGTCGACTGGGTCCCCGCAGACGCCATGACTGCTGCTGTGATGGTCTGGCCGGAATTAATAAATAGAAGTATAGAACTCAATGCGTCACCCGTTATGGATGGGGAAGCACGGGGAACTCTTCTGGTAGATTATGGTAATTTGACTGGCAAACCGAAGAACGTAAATATCGTGCAGAAGTTCAGGGTTGATGAATTCATGGACAAGCTCACACAACATATTTCATGATCGCTAGTGCAGAAGCAGCTTCAAGCGTGTATATATAGATGGTTATGATCTGAAATCCGGTACAAATATGAGAAACTCAAACATAGATGGGTGAAGTATCATGAACAATCTCTATATCGGTAATAGAAAATATTCTTATCCCCAACATCATATTTCATCAGTGCATGTACGAAACAAAAATAGAGAAACGGGCTATCCATCCGCACAGGAAACGTACAGGTCACGCTGAGATGGCAAGATTCTTTCCAACATGCGAGTGCGCACCGGTGATGTTCTCCATCGACAGTGAATAATTTCATCATTCTCTGAAAATATTTTGACAACTCTACCGATGGAAATAACAAGAATATCTTATCTTATCCATAATTGTTAGTCTCACTTTAATAATCAATAATACGAAAAAACTCCTTTTATTGATTTAATTGTGAGTTCTTGTCACCATCAATAACCATACGCATGAGACTAATGATTGATTAAGATAAAATTCGTCACTCTATTTTCATTCATCACGAGCTTCGTGTTTATACGGAACCGTCGAGGTATTCGTCCGAATCCTTCTGCGTCGCGTAAAAAGTATCTTCATGTATAATGATACTGAATTAAACGATATCTGTGCAAATAATCGGCCTGTTCTATTTTATTATTTTCATACCCAATTTTTCTTCCGTCGAACTATTTAGTGAGATAAAACCGCATTACTGCAAGCACCGTCAACAAATTATGAGTTTATCATTCAAGAATTAAAAACTATTCGAGGCTGATTCTTATCAGCTGCTGAAAAATTCATATATCATTATTGTTGAAGGGGTCGGGAACGAAAGGAAGAACAATTACATCTTAACAGCTATCGGTGTTGAACCAAGTTATAAATAAGTGGAGAGAAAAATTCGTAGTCCATAATCTTTCGTGAATTTCTGTGCAATCCTTACGTTCTTTTCATCATGGAAAGATTAAATATTGTTTTGATTGTGGGGATTATTCTGGGAAGTGGTATGTTGTGGTAAGTGGCTAAGTGTACTTTGCTAGCAAAAAAAAAAGGGGAAGATTCAAAATTAGTGCTGCTCATCTAATCTCATTTCAACGTTGCAGTTGCTCTGTTATTTTCTTAGTTATTAAAAATCATGAATCATCTGTTCATACTAGTTTGTGTTCTGAGAAGCTCATAATTGATACGGATGTTGGAGCTGATGATGCCGCAGCTATTTTACTAGTGTTATCTGCTTGGGCACATCACGATTCTAATTTTGAAGTCATTGGCATTACATGCACATATGGAAACACTGCGGAATCAAATGTCCGACGGAATGTCCTCAAGACCATTACTACTGCTAATGCTTCCTATGTAATGTGAATTAACTCTTGAAAATGATGTGATGTATCTTGTATAATCCTCTGCATAACTAAACGTTTAATATTTAATAGATTCCCGTTTATGGTGGCTCACAGAAACCGTTGACCACCAACTTCGTTTCGAGTGATTATTTTGGCAAAGATGGCCTTGGAGACTTTGTGATGAATGAGAATATTACGGCTAAAGTTAATGAGTCGCAACATGCAGCTGTTGTTTTGGTCAACGCAGCGAAACAATATTCTAAACAATTGAGTATTCTCACATTAGGTCCACTCACAAATATTGCATTGGCAATTTCGTTGGACGCGAATTTTACAAATAATGTTAAAAAATTCTACATCATGGGTGGGAGTGTAGCTGGTCTCGGAAATGTATCGCCCGGTGTCGAATTCAATTTTGGAACCGATCCTGTCAGTAACTTCATTGCACTAAATTCGACTACGAGACCGAGTTTGCTTCTTCCTTGGGAAACTGTAGTGTCATCTGCAATATCGAAAGTATGAATTTTTCTCCTCTTGCTACTCGTATATGCTAATTCTATTCTTTTCTTGGTATTTATTGTCCATCTTCCCATCATAGCAATGGCGCACCCAAGTGCTTGGTCAAGTCAACTCAAAAATTGTACGATTTTTGAACCAAGCTGAAAAAAAAAGTTTGGAAGCATCATCAACTTGGGCTTCAGCAGACACCATGGCAGCTGCGGCAATGCTTTGGCCAGAATTGATCAGGAAGAGTACACTCGTCAATGCTTCGCCAGTGATGAATGGGGAGGGAAGAGGATCTCTTCTCGTAGACTACAATGACATAACAGGAAAACCGAGAAATGTACAGCTCGTACAGGAACTCGACGTGAAAGTATTGATGAATAAGATTATGCAGCATTTTTCATAATGGAACATCCTGAACAATTTTTTTCCGTCACTCCGAATTTATATTTATTAGGATGAATACTCAGACAAACTTCAGAACGAGAATTATTGAGCGTGCAAAATTAACATCGTTTTGGGTGGAATTTTTCGACTACAAACATTCGATCGGAAAAAAACTGACGTGCCTTATCTTCTATAATCATCCATTACGTGTGTCTGCGAGATAATGAACTCAGTTTGTTTTTTTTTTTTTTCATCAGTTTTCTCATGAATCCACGTCAACCTCATCATTTTCGGAACAAAATTGGATTTCGAACAATTTGATATTCACACCTGACACCACGCAGGATGTAGCGATTTCATTGAATTCTAATTTTATAAACAATGCAGACCAACTTTGTGTAATAGGTGGGGGTGTTGAAAAGTTTAGCACTTTATGATCAGTAACGAATTTACTTACACTGTGGATTTTATTTTTTTATTAAATTCTCACCCAGACAAAGTTTACTTCACCCCTGGGAATCTATTGTTCAAAAAGAAAATCGAAAATCCGATCCTAGTTGTTGTTCTTATATTTTCTTGCGTTCCCCAGATATTTCATTATTGTCCCTTATCGTGATAAATGGCGTACTACCGCTCTCGATTGTGTTGACTCCGAATTGCTGCCACTCTAAGATCACAGCGAAAAAATATATATGAATAGGATGTTATTCTGGGAAACTCCAGATGCCCCTACAGCTGGTGTCATAATCTGGCCAGAACCGATCAAAAAAAGTGCGCTGTTGGCTGCTTTATCAGACATGAAGGGGAAGGCCGGAGGTGCTCTTCTTCAGTAGACTACAGCAGTTCGAGTGGGTCTCGAAAAAATATACGATCTGTTAAATAAGTCACCAATACCTTTCTGGGTAAAATTTAGCATCATCTTTATTGAGCGGTTATTCCATGGAGATTTTGTACTATCATGTAGAATTTATCGAAGAAGAAAAAATCATACCAAATTTGACATGCCAAATATCAAATTTTCAAACAATTTTGAATGATTGATCACGACACGATGTCGTAACAACTCAAGAGTTAAACACTGGTATTCACGTTATTTTCTCATAAATCTCTTGAATTGGAGAATGTTAATATGGTAAAAAGATGTATCGTTATGTTACTATAGAAAATTGTTCTACTCACTTTCTTGTCGTCTCTAAATAATAAAAACAGCACAAGACGTATCAACAGAGTTCAGAATGAAGTCACTCCACACTTATATGTATACTTAACAAATGGAATCAGAATGGAAAATTACTAGATACTTCGAACTTAAGAATTTTGATGAGTGAATTGTATGATACGGGAAATCTCCTCGTCTGAGATTTTTGCAACACATATCAGAACTTGTATTACATTAAGTACCATCATATCATTCAGTCCTCTTTGTAAGTCTCCGGAACACGAAACACTGATGTTGCTGGCCGGAAGATTGGATTGAGCCCTAGAGCGAAAACAGTGTTTTTTCGTTCTTGCTCAAACTTCGCATATTCTCTCTTGTCTTTGATTTCTGTCCAACATCTGCAATAACGAGAACGAGAATAATCGTAAAAATCATGTAAAAATAAAACTAGTTGATGAATCAATGTCTTACTTCCAAATTATTAGCGCAATTATTCCGAGTGCGACGACTGCAATGAACACAATTCCTGGCACAAAAGCTGCTGGTAAAGGCGTATGACAATTCTGTATGGAACAGAGAAAAGCAATAATCACTTTCGTAATCAGAAAATTTTTGCTGCTGGATTTCAATATTGTCTCCTCACGAAAACTCACTTTCTCAGCAATTCTCAACATTACTCGATTATCCTCAGTAAATTCATAAACATAAGGAATGATGCATACTGTTGTATCTTTTATCGTCCTCACTATGCAGTAATGATCACTGTAAATATCAACGTTATCGACTCTTCTAGTTTCATAGGTCAACGAGCCATTCAGATGACAATAATTGATAGCATCTTCAGGTTTTTCTACTGATGCATTCACACACGATTCATACAGAATGCAAAGACCACTTCCACCAGCGCTTACTGATGATTCACAATACACTCCACGATAAAGTAAACCATCACCAGGTGCAGTTACATTACAATGACACTGTCCGCATTCGCAATATCCATGATTACCACATATTTCCGTGCTCCCGGGAGCCATACACCAATCATTGTCTGTTGGACACTGACACACGTCTCCCCTCCAACCGTTTAGACAAAAACAGACACCGCAATCACATGTACCGCGTCCTCCGCACTCGATTCCGTTAATCTGTTAATCGACATAGATATGAAGGCCACGTTCAACTAGTCACAAATAAATTGATGAGTGGAATTACCTTATCACATGGGGAACACTCGCAGTATTTTCCATTGAAATTCAGATCACAACTGCAACTTCCACATGTGCATTCACCACGATTTGAACAAATTTGTGTTTCATTGGGTCGGACACACTGCAATCTGTTTTCAGCCCAGTTTCTTTCGTCACAATCGCAAGTTTCCCCTGAGCCATGAACATTTTGTTTGAGAATTGGTTTCGTATAGATGAAGGTTAGTGATATGACGAATGAATAATACCTGACCAGCCATGATCACAATTGCAAATTCCACACTCATCTACTCCGTTGACACAGTGAGAATCAATTTTCTCACAAGTACAACCGCATAATAATTCCACTTGAATCAGCAACTCAGATGCTTCGGATGCCAATGCGTCATCAATGATTATAGTCTGTTTCTGTGAATCAAATTGGTTGATGAGAACATGCAAGAATTACCAATAATAGTTGAAGATCATATATGTACCCAGAGACTATCATTGAGTGGACAACTATCGAGGGATAAGTCGATTCGAAATTCATAAACATGACCTTCTTGTATTCCCTCACACTCAGACGTTGATTTTATTGTCTTTGTCTTATCACCACAGTTAGAAAAATATCGAACGTCAATCGGTCCTGTTGAATTGTCACGTAAAACTACCTTCGTCACAATATCATGATACGACTGTTCGATGATTTCAAGAATATTCGAACTGTTTCCAGCAAGTGTGGCAACTCGTGCCTTCTCATTAAGTAAACTGGCAATTCGTTCATATTCATCATGACGATCTTGCGTTACAGCAAAGATCAAATTGACTTTCTGATTCTTCAACAGTCGTGATATCTCACCGAGTGACGGGTAATCAAAATTCTTTGACATTGTGTACTCTCCAGCGCCGTTCAAATGACAGAGAAAATCATGACGATGTACAGCACCACCAAGCTTCCCCTCACCAGCGAAATGCATCAATCCATCAGTTGCGACAAGCATAAGTTTGCGTGCTTGACGCGCCCATCCAACTTGGTCTTTGCAAATGATTGCTTGTAGTACACCATCTAATCCACCTTCCAAATTGTCAACATTACCAGTGATATGACTAGAGTTCACCTGAAATAATTATTGTCGTCATTGTATAATCGATCAAATCAGAGACAGATGTTGATGAACATTAGTTTAATGTGGGATTTATCCAGACCTGACGAACGAAATCCTTGATGTTGTCGCTCAATGGCATATGATGTTTGAATGAGTACAATGGTGCGCAAACTGTATGTTCGCTTTTGCAGGGATTGTCATCGTGGCCAGGAAATATATAAGGCATCAATGGTTTGTCAGCATAACTACCAAATCCAAGTCGAAAATTACTTGAAAATTTACCCAATGTGTTTGCCATTTTTGAGCCAAGACCAACCAGAGTTTCTTTGTCATCTCTCATCGACCATGTCAGATCCATCAAGTAATACAAATCCAAGGGATAGTTCCTGATGATTCGATCGGTTTTATTTCACTGATTGGTTTATTGCATTGTTATGAAGAGAGTCTGATGTAATTCACTAAATAAATTGTGATTTTTCTAGAATTTATTTTGAGATAAAAAACTACAATCATCAAGAATTAATTATGAAAGAATTTTCTCATATGAAACTATAGGAGCGCATCACTCCTATGAATTCATAATTTGATAAAAATGTCATATCATTCTATCTCCTGATCAGTGAATTTCACATAGTTGTCTAACTTCTTGTATAAATATCTCTTTACAGCAATAATTACTTTTCAGTTCTTCAATGTTGCTATTAGGTGAATGTCTTTTTAGGAAACTCATTGAGCAAATCTCTGCGAGAAAGTTTCCAAAAGTCATTCCATTCTGAGAAAATCATATCGGGCCTCTCAAATAATATTTAAACGTTTCTATTTGCTTGTAAACAGAAGAGTGTCTATGTATTCTTGTACATTCTTCCTTTCAATTTCGATGGCTTAGTTATCATGTCTACTTAATGTATCATGATATCATGCAGACAGTGCCATGTCAATCAAAATTTTGCAATATCTCCGATATGAAGGATAATAATGAATGCGATATTGTGCAATGATTAGTTAGTGAAATGAGGAAGAAAGATACATACTTTGCTGGTCTATATTTCAAATATATTGTCTCAGTACTGTGTGGTCGAAGTTTAATATTTATATTCTGTGGTCTCAATTGAATTGGTACTTGATCAGGTACGATAACATCTTGGAAATCATCGTTTCGAATGAATGCTATTGAACCGTTCGAAGCGGGATGTATCATATTTTTTGAACAGCCGAATGCTTCCAGTCGTTCCGCACTCGTGCATCTTACCCTACCTATAGTCAAATTTGAATAGGACTATGAAAAAAAAAGAGTCCCAATAACGGATGATCATTAGTATTGAATTAAACTTGAAGAGAGTATTTCTTATTGTTTGATGAACTCCCCTACCCAATCGCTACACCATGCGCAATGCGAACTAGTCTCGAGGCAGGTTCTGCACGTGATTTGAATTGCACATAATTGCAATATTTCTTCGAGTTGATCGACAGATGAAGAAACTACACAATTATTGTTGTATAAATATAGCGATAAAAAAATTATCGCAATCTTTGTAACACACATCTCCTTCACTTGTCACGATTATTTCTATTTCCGAACATAATTAATAAATAATAAGTCAATGTCTAGATATGAGACTGATTTATAATTTGATCATTCAATTAGGCGTAACTAGTAGGCGTATGTCTAAGCGGATAATTCCTTATCAGTTTGTTGACAAATTGATAAGGTCATATGATAACGATCATTTTGAAGTCAGGTAGAATATCAATTGCGCAAAACACAAAATCACACTGTTCGAAACATTCGTCTTACATTGAGAGTGTTAAACACAACTACTGACTTCATTCGATCAGTCATTGCAAATGTATTGCAAATGGAATTTCCGATATCGTCATAATGATGCAATACAATCATAATAATGAAGATGGAGAGGAATAAGAGACGATTAGAACGTGCTTAGTGTACCGCACCGACGGTGTAACATCAATTTTCCCAATTGATATTTCGCACATTAGAGTACAATCACTGAACATGCGCGATTAATAATTAAACGGAATAAAAAATATCTTCAATCATCTTGCTCTTATGAAGATCTGAGAAAATATTCATACACAACGCAACTAACGTTAGAAAGAAAGTTAGAAGACTGAAATAATGAACAGAGAGCTCGTCTATCGGTTCTCTCTACGAAGCCAGAACAGCTTTGAGCTGCTACTATTCTATCTCGACTATGTTACGCTGATACACACCTCCATAAATTATCTATTAGTGTGTCTATATGAGTATGCGCATGTACGCTCCTATTTATTTTCTACGTGTAAATGAAAAATGGTGGTATATATGGTAAAACTAATGTGTGTATATACACTCGCACTCGCAATGTGAATGTCGCGTGGGCAGATATATCGCAACACGTGTTTGACGTCAACGATGCCGCTATCAGTATTGCCATTAACACCAACACGTAATCTCGCAGTGCCTGCCCTGTTTACAATACATTATATTACACATCTGTGCTTAGTGTACAATAGAACAATTGCGGAATGGAAGATGATACACGATGTATATGACATAAGGTTGAAATTTGTTGAATCGAAGAAACTTGGGAGAAAATATGGAACAAGAATGAATTGTACCCGAAGACAACTCAATACAGGTCGAATATTTTTTTTTCCTTTGGTTTCATTCAGTTGTGATTATGTCTGTGGATAATTCGGTCTGGTTCAAATTCATCGTTGCTCGACATTACATTTTCCGGATGGTTTCACTGGACTACAAAGTTATGGGTGCATGATTTCACGAACAGCGTGACGTTATTACAAATGGAAGAAAAAGTACTAAGTGCGGATAATATCGGTTGAAGGATTGTCTGCAGAGTATTATTATTTTTATATCAATATATGTTTTTGCATCAACTCAAGAATATTTATTTATCTGATCATGACATAGACAAATACACCATAGGCAAGCAATGGCACTAAATCTAGTTTGGGAAATATTATTTTTCGTATTACAATAATAATGATCAACATCATTTTTGTAGAATCGTTATAAAAATAACACAATTGCAATTGGTCCCAATATTTCATACTAATATATATATGTACATTTCCGTTCGTGGTATCTAATAGGAATATACTTGCCACAAGGGATAATCATGAACCACCTGCACTTATATAGATAATGTTCTCACAAATGATTGATTATGGTGGTTTTGCAGCATTTTTCGCTTGTTGGCTTGTCTTAGGACCCTCGATACCATGCAAAATATTCGGAGAATTTACTAACACATTATATATATGACACACCAAGCTTATATCAAATCGCCGAGCATAGAACTGATTCTGTTGCGGATTGTAATTCAATATCATGATGATCCGTCTAATTTTGTTGGGAAAATTGATGTTTATATAAAGGCATGTGGGAATATGATATGTAATTTTGCCAGGAAGTTAGACTCATCTCCGCCATTCATTATCACACGTTGCTGTGCCCTGCTTAGCTAAATTCTTATCAAACTCGAACTCGTCCTATAACTCCATAATCATATTTCAATATTTATCATATTTTTCGAACTAATCTACTCAACTACCTCTCACAAGTTCACTCCATGAAAACACGCGAACACCAACTGTCGAAAATTTTATAGAATTGATATATTACGTGAACTTGGATGTAAAATCCTGAAAAATATCTCAACGACAAAAGTTCCCAACTCCATCCAAGCAGGATCATTAGCAACTGGATCGTGTATATCACTGTCATCATTAGTATCATCACAACCATTTTATATTAATATTAACATTGTGTGTAATGCGCAATTCTATTTGGATCCCATGCATATTACAGCTCCATGGAGTTGAAAGAGTTAGGGTTTTCGCTCAGAGTTTGACACACGTCTTGTTAATTGTTGATGAATAGCGCCGTTCTGATCTTTTGATGTTGTAAATCCAAGATGATCATCATTCGATGTGTTGACACTTTGTTGTTGCTGTGGCCCAGCGTCATGCACTAGACCCTCAACAAACATGCAAATGCAAGTCCATGGGAATATCCTGCAAAATCATACATAAGATTAAGAGGGAGAAGTAATTTTACATAGATACGTAATACCAATATGCGTAATGAATATACTCCAACACGATAGGGGAAAATAAAACGGATAAAAGTATTATTTTATTCTATTTATATGGACATTTATACATGTATATTTCCTGAATGTTCAATTTGCTGAGGGAAAGCCGTCTGATTATTTGTTATGGCGGAGCGTATAATAACAGAGATCGTCGACTACTAGTGCGGTTACTGCTCACGCGACTTATTCGTTTCATAACGTATATATTTTATTCATAAAATGGTTTTATTCATCTACTTCGAAACATGGTCAATTTATATTCTGGAACATACCATTTGGCAATGATGCAACCTCCGAAGAAGCTTGGTAGGATGAGTGATTGTTCGTTACATCTCATGGCTGTTATAGCCCGATCTGCTACTTCGTTCGAACTCAAGGTCGGAACGAACCTTAAAGTTAATCTTTTAATTCAAGGAAGTAATATTATTCACACAACATGCGTAACCCATAGTGACAAATATGAACAAGTGCAAAGATATTGTTGAAACAGGGAGATAAATACCTTGATTCTACGGCATTAAACATACCAGTGGAACGTATAAAATATGGACAAACGACTGTTGTATAGATATTTGTGTACCCTTCATCCTGAAATCAAGAACATATGATTAGTATTTTCATACTGCATGATACTCACTGGATATGTTTCACAACCATTAGAAATGTCGTTGCCGATATTTTCCGGGTTGCATTAATGACGATGTATATGAACATAATTTATAACTACCGCAAGTTCCATACGTAATGCCTCATCGAATCCAACCACAGCAGATTTCGATGCGCAGTAATCAGTGAGTTTGGCGACACCGATGTGGCCAGCAATGCTGGCGATGCTGAGAATATGTCCTTTATTTCTTTCCATCATTCCTGGCAAAAATGCTTTCACTGTCTGAAAATTGAAACATTAAATAGGAACATTATTCGCCAATTGTCAAAGTTTAACTTGTTGATCTTAACACGATACAATTAATATATGGGAATTTCATTGAATAATTTGAACGAACGTTGGCCGGTCTTTGACTCCGTTTGACGCTTCTTAGTCATTTCGCAAGCATCAGGATACGTGCGAATGGAATCACTACGACAGTTGCATACGCTGCTCGTAACCGACCGGTTCGTACACCTGATCAAAGTTAACTAAATGATACCTCTCACCATAAATTCTCTAGATGAATGTAAACACAAACAGACACACACAATCGTGTATGGTCCTTGAACCATTCTCGATATGATTGTGCATGAGTCCATAAGTCTTTGATGTCAATTAATTTTATAACAAGACGAAATTACATTTGATTAACAATAATAAAAAGTCATAATTTACCCAAAAGTGTGCAAGAATGTTCACATCCATCGTTCTAGATATTTCCTCATCCGATATGTCTAAAAGTCGCTTTGCCACGACAACACCTGCATTGTTGACCAGAATTGACACCTGTAATCATTGATAGAACAAATCATAACACCATTGGACACAAAATTTTTTTTTTTATAAATATGCATTTAAATTAGTGGAATTCAGTTGAAACTCTTCTAGAACACAGAAGTTTCGTATAGAGCGAATTATTGCAACGTTATGCGTTGCAACACTGTGCTCTTTCGTAATATCATCACCGACGTGATCGGTTCGTCACTCATACGAGAGTGAGTGTAAGTTTAGTGAACACACTTGTAAGACTGTCGAGAGTTAGGAAAAAAGACAGATTCAACGTGAAGTAGAGACACTACTGATCAATTGAAAAGTTCAATGACCGACCTTGCTCGTAAACATTTGATTACCTTTTATGGTTTGAGACTGTAGAAGTTTTGATGATTTTATAATACTCACCTGTCCAACTTCTTTTTTCAGAATTTCAGCTTTCTTATAGATATCATTCCTGTCACATACATTGCAAACGTAACCGTAACACGTTCCACCAGCAGCACGAACCATCTTGACTGTTTCATCCATTCCTGCATAACATAAACGATATTATAATCATTGAGGTTCATGATGACACTGTAATATTCCTATCATATTATTATTTAATGTTGAATTATTTGTGACGGTGAACTCAAATGAAATGAAATATGACAATGGTGAATTTATAGTTTAATGGAATGAGAAATTGGATTGCACGATGTGATAATTATTGTCAAGTATTACATCAGGGTTTGAAGTCCGATGATTAATTTTAGTATGATCTCATCAGGAACATTGGAATGTATTGAAAAAATTATGCATATGCACTGGATGGAACAGAAAGTATTCATTCTTGGAATTAAGATGATAGAATTCTTGAGAACTATATTTTACAGTTGAGACTAAATGAATTTTAATGAATGAAAAATTATTTTTTTCAGTGTAATTCTCCGTGAATTCACGGATTGGATTTACAATACAATCTCTTCTTATCATAAACGTTGTTATCAATGTATGACTTGTTGTGTATGTATTCAAACCCCAATTATAATTATTCTGTCGAAATCGTTTTGGTTGAACTGTGTTTTATATTTAAATGAAAGCAACTGAATTTTTTTGTTGGAATGCATTGCACAATGTACACTAATATATATGCAAAATTTTTGTTCAAGAATAATTCAACTCTCCGTTCTTTGCATGAGTCTGGCAGTAGAAAGTTCCATCTTAGCTCGTGGTTTTATCTATTATAGAAAAAGTAGAGCGTGTGTACACGTAGTCTAGAAACAAATTTTGACCTCGCATATTCAATCACGATATTTGATAATTATCAATCTATATCGCTTTTGGGGATAACATTTCTATAAATATCAATTCAATATCAACCTCGATTTTTTATTTCGTTCCATCAGAAATTTCATTCAACCGCTTTTTGTTATGTGAAACGAAGTGACACTCGGAGAGTTAGGACTCTTCAATAGCTCTCTATTTCCCATCGTTACCGTCATATTCATCACATGAGAATGATCAGAACAAAAAGGGAAAATTGATTATTTTGTAAATTTTCTGATTTTGATGACGATCGACCAGTTTTCACCGTTGACCGCGTATAAACTTATGTAGGCAGGTATGTTGTACTCGCCGGGGCCTTGACATCTTGTCGTGCCACTTCTTACCAACACTGTACACATGCATGCAAGTCTCTCGATCTACGGTGAAATTTCAAGAATGGAGATTGTTGTGTAGAATCATGCTATGTTTTATTATTGCGCTGCGAGTAAAAGTTGTGGTGAAATGAAAAACTATGTCATCGAAGATGTTTAAAAATTTTTTTAGTCTGCAAACGTTAATCAGTATGCATAATGACTGGATGGCATCAGTTCTATTGGCAACACAGTGATCACCCACAAGGTTATCATCAAGCTCTCTGACACAGTTTTGCTGTTTAACATATTTGTGAGGATTTCATTTTCAAATTGAATATTAGTTGAATATAAAGTTGATCCTCACAATGTTGCACTCTGGATTAAGTCTGTTGGTTGAAGGTTATTGAAATTTATGACAGACAAGTGGGTCAATGATGTGACATTTTATACCACAAATGATAATGGATCACTTTTTTTTGGAATAATGAAACCTCATCACTAATATTAATCATTTTAAGATCTCAATCATAACAAAATAATTCATCTAATTTTCTTCTCTTTCCTCTTCTTCTGCATAGTTACCAAAAACAACAAGTTTCATTCCCCATCTCGATTGCAAATCATATATTGTACATTAGTGCAATATATAAATTCAATATGTCTATAGAATTCCCTTGCACAATCCAAAGTTGCGAGTAATACACAGTGTTGCGGTTGCGTATCATAAACATCCATCTCGCAATCACGGCATATGCTGTGCAGTCAATTGGATAGACTTTTACGACTCCAAGAGAGAGAAGAAAAATTTGTATGAATAGAGGAGTAAAAATATGATGTTTTATTACGAGAAAAGTTTTGTTACTTTGCATCAGTCGGTCTAATGAGGGCGAACATATCTCATGTTCCATCATGCTAAAACAAAATGCAACAGTGTGGCATGTAAACTAAATAACTGAATGATGTATTATCGAATAACTCATTGTTTCCATCATAATCAGTCTATGTGGTAACTGTGGAGTCGTTGAGGAGAAATCTCATATGAAAATGCGTGGAAATTTATGGGATGTTATGTGAATCGTATCATAATATATTTGTCATGGAAAAATATTCACCATGAAAAGTGAAAAGAACTTTGGTCATGATTGTTGATCACGGCGTCAAATATCATCAATAAATCATGGTCATGGTATTGCCACGTTTGATTGCACGTTTGGCATTAGGGTTCCTATGACGTTAATGATTTCTCATTTGATAGTGATTGCATGACAATTGAGTAAAAAGGAAAAGAAATGACCACACAATTTGTGTTTCAATAGATTGACTTGTTCAACTGAGTTGATGTCTGTAGTAATATGATGATAACTATCAATGAGCTAAAATCGGAACTTTATTACTGATGAGGAATCATTTAGTACCAAATCGCTTTCAAACCTCTTCTTTCGTGATATAAATCGAAGGTATTTCAAACATTTTTCTCTTTCATTGTGTTCCTCTTCGACCACAATACATTTAGATAGATAATAAAAACATCACTCTCCATCATGATTGACATCATTTACTCCCCAAATGTTTATGAAGTGTGTCATTACGTGAATTATCACACTGGAAATATGAAGTTGAGTGTGAATCGACCTTACAAGAGATTTGATCTTTCTGAATCGAATTTCATACGATCGAAAAGTGAATATGAATAATAAAAAATGACTTTATTAGAATATGTTGCTAATGATTGAGTTATCCTTCAGTTTATCTGACGTGACAAACAACTACGTGAATTATCCTTCACAGAATCAATTTTTTCATATGAGATGAGGCTTTCTGTCATTCGATATTACGCGTAAAGGATTCAGCTAATTGTATGCGGAATCCTCATATACAGAAACCACAACTCATGCTTATATAAGTTGCACATGCATATCAAAAGTGCAATCACAAAAAATGAACTCTGTCCATGTCCTTGCTCTGCAGAAAACACGAACATGAATAAATTATTTACATAAAATTTTTTCACTCGTTAATACATTCAAAAACTATAGAAGTTATAAATTGATTGACAACAATAATAATATGAATAATTATAGGCTGACAAAAAAAATGTTTATGCAATTACAGTCACGCAAACTGAATCTATCACTAATAGAATAATTTTTTTATATTCGTTTTTTATTCAAATGTTCATTTAATAAGTTCATTATCATAATATTTCTTCTGTGACCATCAGTAAGGAACGCACGTGGAATAATTTTTCATACTCGGCTGTGATGATGAATATTCTATCAAGAAATATCAATTGCAATGCCATCTAAGTATATAATTCACATAAGACTTCATATATGAAGATTGAAGCCAGCCTGTTGAATAGTTTGTGTTATTAACAGAGCAGGGTGATTGTTTCATTTTTGATAAGTTCATGAGAGTTTTGTCTTATGTACATCAATGAGTAAACTGTGAGGAAATAAATTCTTAATACAGAAGTATTTTTGGATATGAAATTAAAATAAATATCATATTTTACGAACATTCCGGGGTCACATTCCACAGAGCAGAAGTTTTCAAACAAACTTTCTTCATGATAAGATATAATAAATAGTATCGTATAGAAAGCTAGAATATTTAATGCATTTACTTCTCAACACTGTATCTCTTCTTCCCATATGAGTATCTTTCTTATGATGGAAGAGACACCCTTGGCATATTAGCATCAACTTTGTCATTATTTATTGAAGAAGAATTATCAGAGACTATCCGAGTGTTAAACTACACGACAGATATTTTGCCCATATAATGTTTATTCAAAAGTGAGGCTTTGATCACCACAGTAATAGCGACTGCAATATTTGGTATTAGAGTGTTGATTTTCCAGTAAGAGTAAAATTGGTGAATTATGTAGCTAGGAAGAAAAGTAAAACTCACCGGCCTCGTTTATGTCCCAAATAACGACGATAGCACCTAGCTCAGCCAATCTGAGTGAGAGTAATCTACCAAGGCCGCTGCCACCCCCAGTTACCAATGCAATTTCACCCGCGACACTTTTCATTTTATATCGAAGCGGGATGAATTTGTTAACAGTTGCTTTGATAATTGCAACCAATGATAATAATAAAAATACAACAATATCACCAACCGCACGTAGAAACGACATTGTTGCAATGTTTAAATAGAAAGAAATGCAGTGGACTAAATTCGTTCTTTCTTTATATTTATTTTGCTAGTAAAATCGACGTCGATGCATGAGCTCTATTAGTGCGGATAGAACTCGAACCGTTGAGTGTTGTTTGTAGAATGAACAGGGTGAAAATCGCGGCTGCGAAAGTCCGGCGTCAGTGATTGCGGACAGTAGAGGTCCGGCCGATGTCGAGGTAGTGGTAGTCTATAGTGGTAGTGGAAACGGCCGGTCCGCCGTGTTCGAATGTTCTTGTCCAGTGCACGAATGAAACCCACGTGCTCTTATGCTTCACTCTTCTCTATTCCCCCTTTCGCCACACTTCAACTGGCATATATTATTCTGTCTAGTGACGTGATATGGTTAGAAGCATCACCAACCATAACGTTCGGCGAAGCCCCTGAAAATTATGAAGCCGATCGTTATAATCATGAAAAAAATTAATAATTAATATATACACATATATAAGGATTGACAATGCAAGGATGAGAGAGTTGTTTTCGTTCTACGACTGCATCGCAGTTTAATTTTTTGTTTAAAAATTCGGATCAGACTGGTTTGAATTGGGAATAAATTTTTCAAAACATCTCCCCCTTTTCAACAATATCGAAGATAGTTGAGGGAAAGAATATTCAATTTATTGATTGCAATTCTACAAACCAATTCTTCCTTTCACTGATGTGTATAATGATTCTCAATTGAAGTAATCGGGTATCTCAGTTCAGAGTAGATCAAGATTATTTTAGCGATTGTTCTGTGATTTTCAGCTGATATCTCGAAATCGTACAGTGAAATCAATTATTATCGAGGTAAATGATCATTTACCTCGTTTCAAGATCTTTTTCGTAGTATATATTGCAATCAGAACAGGGTTACTAACATTTACTTTTTTCACTACAGGAAGATATAAAATATAGCTCATGCGACTGTGTGATATGAAATAGGACAATGGAAATTCCAAATGTAAATACGAGAAGGAGCAAACGATCTTTATCGACTCTGGAAACATATGAACAACTACCCGTGTATTATTTCATTAAACATCCCTCGATATAAATATTGCAAGGTCTGTATGAGTACAGAAAAAAAAAATTGCGATAATTATAAAAATGATCTTGCAAGTAATAATAATTTATAAACCGGTATTTCAAGTGAAGGAGGGATTTTTTTTCATACATATTGTATAAACTCACAATGATTTTGATCAATTGTCGTAAGATATCTCCAAGAATGTGTTTGTGAAAAAATAATGTATTGATTGGCAAACAAAAATCCGGTGTTTCTGGTTTCTTCGCACATTACTTCAGAACATTCAAGGCCACAATACTTTAAGCCGCTCTCTTTCTCACGACATTATACGAAACAGACATCAAGTGGATCGACCATCTTCGTAATATGATTTTTTATGTGTGTTACGGAGGATGATGAATAGTTGAGTGGATGATAAAAAAATACCACTGACTCATTGTTCGGAATGGTAATACAAGGGTATATCGTGATGGAATCCTTGAAATTTGCCTCACACTTTGAATATCCTATCAATCACACTAACTCATGGAACTTCAAGGATATCAAATTACTGAGTCCTTGTATCTGTTCGACCAATAATTGAGCTAATAATATGCAATTAAAGTATTTCTTACTACTTTCTAATATTTCCGTTCACAAATTGAAAGAATATTCCTCTGTTGTATTTGAATGTAATTTTTCATACCAAACTGACCTACGAAAAAGTCGATGAAAGATAAATATCGATATCGTGCAGGTATCAACATCAAAACCGACGTCTCCAACCAAACTGTAAAGTTATGTACACTCCTCCAAATTGCGTGTAAATTTGAGATGACTGCTAATGCAAACAGAAATTAAGCAAAGTTTGCTCGGAGAGGTTTGGTGTTATTTTTTCAGTGAGACTTTCGGAAGTCAGCTACGTAAATTTCCGAAATATAATTGAATTGTCATCACACCAAAGTCGTCATTATTTGTGTATGAGCAGGAATTAAAATTGAAACATCCCAACACATCCCAAAATATTTTATTACTTCCGAGTGTTATTAATTCCAAAAACGTGTTGTCAATAAATACTCCGCAGAGTAAACAATGCGAAAGTGGAACGGTGATAACTGTGAATGAAAAGTGCCGATAACTGAATTATCCATTCAACTGTCGAATACGGAACAGT
This sequence comes from Meteorus sp. PSUC_FEM 10030008, assembly GCA_018881525.1. Lineage (NCBI taxonomy): Eukaryota > Metazoa > Arthropoda > Insecta > Hymenoptera > Braconidae > Meteorus > Meteorus sp. PSUC_FEM 10030008. Next base: position 27,874 of record JABMBR010001394.1, read on the forward strand.
CAATTATTGATACATCATATTTTCATTTGACTTTACCATTTTGAGTGTCGGTTCACTTAGTTGTTTTTTATTTGTTTCAAAATCATTTGCATTAAAAACAATGGCGAACCGTTGAACATCCACACATTTCAAGAAATTATCACATCTTAAAGTTGGGATGAATAATGAAAGTAAGTCGCAATAACATGAATGAAAATAGAACCGCTTTCTAACGATCTATCACCAAATCTCGAATGTCTCATGTACTTTCATTTTCTTCTGAAAGGATCTCATATCAAGTTACAACTGTTAAACAGACATTGCAGAACCGTGATTCTCAAGTGGAACGCATGAAGTATATTCAGATTGTTAAATAGAAAACTGCCACATATGGTTTTGTTTTATTTCCTCACTGACATTCATCACCAACTCAATGCCGATCCACTCCAGGTTTTGCAGGATATAAATTCGGCGATTATTCACACTTCCTTACATAACTCTCTGTTATCCGTATTGAATCATCTGCTGAAGTTCAATCCACGACTAAAAAAAAGGAAATGTAATAAAAAGTTGACTTCTGCATCTATTGTAATTGTGTTGGTGCCAATGAAATATTAGTGGCATATTCTACCATGCAGTGAAAGTCAAACATACACTGTCGGTTTGTTTGACCATCAATTCACGATCAACTGACAATATCTAATAGGTGCGACGCGAAAGTAACTATTCCAGTTTTGATTTGGATGTCAATAATACAAATAGTCAAACAAAAACATTGATCAAAATTAATTTACAATAAAGAATGTCTGATAAGACAGAGAATTGGAATTCTTTCAGATTTTAACAAACAAATCTACATTCTCAAACTGTAATAATATTTAAAAATATACACGCGCTATCAATTCGGTGACGTTGAAAAATAACCTCAGTAATAAATCAGTCCGCAAATCGTATTATAGAAAATAAACATTCGTGTATGTTTAGCGAACATTTCATTTAGAACTTACGTGTACACAAATATATTTTTATCAAAACTAGATCCGTGTATGGAAATATTTTAGTGCTGTGCAAGAGAATTAAATGAATATGTACGCATGGTGTTGGTGCTGCTTTCTGGTTCGCCTATGGGTATGAAGGAAATCACGACTCATGTGCGGATAGTATAATCGAATGTAGTACAACCAGATCAAGTGGGTAGTCATGACTGGGGTGTATTATTCTTATGAAAAAATTATGTTCTATTCGTATGCGACGCTACATTTAGATGACGAAAGAGCGTTCTCATGTTGATATATAGCGTTTGGTGGATATGCTCTATTCACTTCACCAGAAGTCCAACCATTGCAAATATGAATCCATTTCGCTTGTTGACACAGATGTTGATGAATCGGCCAATCCACCGTTTTCAATTTGGTGAGGACATCAAGTCAAAATGGATGAATGAAATAAATGTAATGACGTGAGAGGGTTTGAATTACAGATATCCATGCATCTTACTCATACGAATGTACGAGATGGAAAATTCCTCCACAGTAGAAGGTGATTCGATTTATGTTTGACAAGTTTTTTTATTGCGGAAACAGTTGTACATAAATCTTTTTGTTCAAATATTTCAACACTTCCCGCTTGTCAATTCATGAATAATGTTATTCAAAATATTATTGCGTATGAGTTAGTTCCCCTCAAGCAGGATTTATAATTACAGTTATTCCAAAACCTCGGATAATATTGTTCTGGACTCTTGAACACTTGAAAGCAAACATTTATCGGGGGAACAAATCTTCCAATCTCGTGCATTTTTCTTTGTGTTAGAATTAACGAGAGAGGTGAAAATGTTTGTGTATTCATCCTGGAATAACAAACAATTGTTCTCGTATTTGAGTTTTCTAGGTATCTCAACATTTTTCGATTTTTCCCATTCTTGTGATACGAGATAGAAATTCATCCTCTAATTCATGATTAGATGAATATAAGGAACTATCTATGCATAAGATTGAGAAATGCTGAATTTATTATCTGTTGCATTGGAATGTGGACCTGAGATTGTTTGCCTTTCTTCAATAACCTAATATTTTCAACAAATAAAATGTAATAAAGGAACTTGTTATTATACCGATCGTTGACAGAAAGATGGAAAAACATTCACGATTATTGACATTAGGTTCACAGCGTACGATGCTTATCAAATCGGCAATAACTGCATATAAAGACTTCCCGATAAGCGATTTGAGTGCAATTCTTGTTTCGGTGAATTACTCGAAACTAATCATCCATGGCTTCACATCATCTTTTAAATTTCATTTATCAAGTGATATTAGGATTGTGTGTTATTACGGATATAAAATGCCAGACACCATCACAATCACCCACGAGCTCTTGTAAGTTGACTGTTTCATCGTTTCGATATTCACTAATCCAATTGATTCACTGGTATGCTCTCAAGGGTGTAGAATTCACATGCTATAATTTTGACGTATGGAAGTTGATCTCATGATATGAAAAAATCACATATGATATATAGTTGTGTGTGGAACCGTTTCTGGCAGGATACTGTTGTATCAGGACGGAAGAGAAAGTTGCAATTTTCATTGATTTTTTCTAGCGAGCAGTGCGACTTCTTCATATAGATATTACTCAAAGTCGTCAGCGACATGGAGAAATGTGCAATATGCGAATCCGGATAATGACACAAATGGAGAGTCGACGCCTTTCAGCATCAACCAACAGTTATCAACTCCCGAAGAATGTGCACGTCCCTGTGATGGTGTTAGTCCACCAAAGACATGTTATTACCAATGGACTTTTGAACTCTATCATACATTCGGCGGGTAATTATTGAATCATAATGACCCGGAGTTTGTCATCATAGAATAGAGTATTTGAAACTAATCGGTAAATTCCCACAGTGCCTGTCAGTTGTGTTCACCGACTACAAATACATCGATTTCAAGTGATTGCCAATGCATTTTGGCAGATGGTGCTGATGTATCTGGAATCATTGTTGCTAATCGACAAATCCCAGGACCA
>JABMBR010001405.1:0-30874 GCA_018881525.1 Meteorus sp. PSUC_FEM 10030008
TATATATATATAAGGTGTGACCCAAAAATTGAATAATAGTGCGGATGAATGCATTCCATAATGGAAAGTAATATGGCATTATTTGAGATGCTACCGTTACATTTGGAGTGCGAGTCTATCCACATTATGAGATGATCAAGTCATTCGCAATTGAATAAGATCAGAATGAAGATGCATACCGTATTTATTAAGAAAAAATCATATGACCAAGTGAGTCATACTTCTCTATCATTGAATATCTTTGGGGGGTAAGTATTATAATGTACCAAACTTTTCAATGAGAATATTTTATTATGGGGATATGGGGGAATGCGAGGTCATTTGATAGTGGGGAAAGTGAATTCCATATCTTTTCTGATTATCACAAATTAAAACATGCTCGTATGATTTGTTCGAAGAATGATAGTGGGGAAAAAACATATTGACTGAGCAGTTCAACACTTTTTAGAGATTTTCTAATATCAATTCAAGAACTCCGACATCCTCTTACTGAGCCATGCATGATATCTTTCGTTTCTGTTTCCTTTTCTTCTATTCATTTTATAGGCACCACAAATTTATCAATTGCACAATCCTTTTACGTGATTCACTATTGGTGATATTCCTTTAAAATGTTATCATCTCCAAAAATGAGAAATAGTAGAGCAGAAGATCTATATTTTGCGCGGAACAGGAGTGCGTCATCACGAGTTAAAGGGGGTAGAATGAAATGCTACAAAAATTCATAATGTGCTGTTTTCGACATCATTTTGCGAATATCGTTTTGAATGTCAATACATTTGATAAATGGAGACAAATTGGAAAATTTATTGACATCTACCTGGGTATCTTCCGGAGATCGCGTTTGTTATCCTCATTATCGGTGCTAGTGAACCAAATTTCAAGCAATTTTTCAACACCCTCGAAAAATTGTACACTCTCATTATTGTCATCTTTATTCGACGCCATTATATTTCACAATGATTCTGATAATTAGTTAGAGGATGTTGAGATGTCTGCTAAGTGTTTTTTCAAAATTATCCGGCACTCGATTGTTGGACGCAGTTTTTTATACTGTGGAATACCGAAACTACCGTCAATTAAGTACCAATATTAATTTTTCCAGTATGAACTATGAAGTATGATGGTTTGTTCCGACGATAATAAATTTAAACCGATAATTGAGTTTTGAATTGAAGAAATCGTGCTGAAGGAGATATGTCTGATTACATATGAATTTATAAATTATGTACAGCCGAATCCACTTGCAGTTATATTGAGATAAAGTTTCCGAATGCAACCTCGCCGTCTCACGTCTTTCAAGACTCTCACGTTTTTCACGCCTTTTGCATTCTTCGGTTAGGTTTTCCCAGGTCTCTTCGTTCATTCGTGTGATCCCCACTTATTTGCGTTACCACCACTACCATTATCATTACCTCCACTACCACCATCATTGCTTCCATCTTTTCTGATGGTTTTGTTCAGTATAATATACACACATATGAATATCATGCACTCATGCGCCCTCTCTAGACTGCTAGATTTTTCCACAAGGCTAATATGTATATGTGCATGCATATGTGTCTGTTACATCATGGAATCGTGAATGCTCTACGCACGCGTGGGATGAACGAACATGATGAACAATGAAAAAGGATGATGAGGAGTAATGCATAAATCCCAATATATAGTTCGATTGCATATTTTATATTTTCAAATTATCATTGAAATGGCGTAAATCTTCACGGATATTGATTTTCTTTCTATCAACAAGGACATCTTCTTTCATTGGCGAAATAATTCTACCCATTCGAGTTTTCATAATGGGCTGGATCAAACGCTTGTGCGCATTTTCAGGAATGAAATTCCGTCCAATCGGAGCCCTGATGCTTGACTCGAAATCGGTGACACTGGTGAAAGGATGAGGTAGATCGTTGACTTGGTGTTTTCGTAGTATTGAATTGTCTTGGATTATTATAATATTTCCATTGTTTTCATCGTTTTTTGCTGAATCCAGCGGCTGCGTTAGGATGAATCGCCGCTTCTTTTTCGGATGTTTTATATTGGTTCCACCCCAAACACCCCATCCCGGAAGGTGCATTTTCATAGTCTCAAACCGTGATCCATCGATGTCATCAGCTTTCTCCTTTCTAAATTCGTCAACAATGTTGTCATCTGCAAACGCCTCAAGTATGAAGTTTTGTTGATTTATATTGCTATCAATTTCCCCATTTTCGTCACCCAAATCATTGCAGCCCTTCATGATCTGTGCCTGTTTATTTCGGTCATATTCATTCGTTTTATTTTTATGATACTTATCATTATTATCCCTGTCAAATTGATTGTCACAATATCGAGAATTGACATTGATGAATTCATCCGGGTTGATTCCTGCTTTAAAATCAATCGAATCCGATAAATTCCTATTCGATGTAATATCATACAGACCGCGTCCATTAACCGTCGAGACTGCAAAATTTTCCCGATCACAATTCCCTATTGGTATTTCATCCAAATTTTGATCCAATTGTGGTCGTAATTTTATACTTCTGAATGAAGTATCGCCAACGGACTGAATCAAATTGTTGACACTCTCATACGTTTCTGCAGGATGAGCCCGCAATTTACGTTTCACTCGATGCAATTTTTTTCTAATCCGCTGCTTTACATTATTCTCGATTGTAGCGAACATGTTATCTATTGCGAATGACTTATCACTGACGTTCATCATTGATGGCATATCATTTTCAAAATTTTCAATGGACCATTCAGATGTACCAGCTTTCGTCACCACACCATTGACATTTCCAGAAATAGTCTTCAAATTCATATTCGACGTTTCAAATTGCTGTTCTTTAGACGGCTCCATATTACTGTCATGTGAGACGATATTATATCCATCCTCATGGTCATTATCGTCATTCATATTTTTCCCTCCATTATCTGTATGTTGTTCATGTAATTCAGTTGACATACCTTTCAACAAGTCATGTTTTTTCTGCCAATACTTGCGATAACCCGTAACAAATTCTCCAATTTCCGCTGCGGTTTTATCAATATTCATCCATGGATTTGACTTTGCACAAGCAACATGTTCATTAACTTCGGGTCCACTATTTGTTATTTCGTCATTACTGTCGAGACCTTTTTTCACTTTTTCCATAAGCTCACGGCCAATAGATAACTGCTTTGCCAATGCACTGCGACTCTGAGAAATAATTCAATATAGTGAACTGAATTTTGAAGAATATTGTGAATGGGTGCTATTCAATGGAACATGCGTATTTATACCTCTTTATCATATTTCGCCCTGATTTGTTTGTTTTTGGCCCAATGACTTGTATTCTTATGCTTCAATGACATTCGCTCCTCTGCTCGAGCTCTATCTAATAATTCCAATTTTGCTAATGCAGCCTGTGGATTTACGCGCTGCAGTCTCATGAATTCGTTCAATAGCTCTTTGATTCTTGCCTTTTTTGCAATCCGATGGAATTTTTTGCTTTTGATTTTCTTCAGTCTCTGAGCTTTCGCTTGTTTATACGACTAGAATAAAAAACAATTATTGAAACTGCTCAAATTAATAAAATATATTACTTCAATACTACTTACTTGTTGAGTACGTAACTTGGCAGTTTCCAATCTTTTCTGGACAATTTCTTCCAAAGTTAATGTGAATTCGTTCTTTTCCCCTTCATTCTCATTCGGTGCTTCGAAGTCCAATGCGATAAGTTCTCTTTCCATTTCTGATTGGATTTTGAATCGATTCACAAACTCTTCAGGTTCTGTCAGTGATGAAGGTCGTGATGATGGAAAAACTTGTGTAGGAATAATACGATTTTTCGTTATGATTGCATTCCATTTCTCTAACTCTTTCGCGGTATTATCAAATCCTACCGCACGTTTCAACTACACAACAATAACAAACGATGAATACAGTAATGTCAAAATTATATCATCAACATATTGTGAGCTATCTCTAATTACTCTGTCTGCACAAGATTTCTCCAAAGGTTTCTGTAGAATGGAGACGGTTTTTTTAGCTGCGTGGATTTTTTTATTGATGTTTGTGAAATGTGTTTTATCGTCCAAGGTCTTGACAAGTTCATCAACACAAACAGCATCATGTGCAGTAATTCCACTATTAACCAAATGATACTCAGAAACTTGTAATGTCGGTTCGGTTCTCGTCGGTTGTTTTATTCTAGAAACGAATTTGAAATTACATTTGGCTTCACTAACAGTTACTCACATGCATTACTACAATACCATGATGCACACTCCTTATTTCCGACTCACCTTTGACTTCTATCCAATTTTTCAATAAATTCTAGTAAATTCGTATGCTTATCAGATATATCTTCATCACTATCATCATTACGAACGTCTTCATTGTCCATCATATATCAATCCTATGAGAATATTATTCCACGTGGTGCCTGCATTTATCACTTAATATCTCCACGAAGCATCAGCTATGTATTGTTCATCCTATGGAACGAGGAATGGGCGATATATATCGATGTATTTTTCCGAATAATTAATACTTCTATGTCGATATTTTTGGAATCCGATATTTCGATATTCGATATAAAACTTTCAACTATCGACAGCGCCCTTTTTATATTATCATTTTGGGTGCATTCGTTTTGGGCGCTGACAGTGCTGTGAGCGCCACTGAGCGGTGTTTTTAGTGTTTATTTTGCCGCTGCAGATACTGAAAAGTTTATGAAAGTGAGCGCTGAGAGCGTCTAAGCACTCAAAACGAATACGCCCAAAGGGTTACCGCGGACATCAACGCCAGCGGCGCATGCCTATAATTCATACAACGCTAATCAATGAGCAATCAATATTTCGCTTGATCCTGTGCAATTGCATTGACACTGCAAGGGGGACCGCCGGTGTATACGTGCGCATCCATGTATTCGGTATTTCGAGATAGGAGAAGATAATCCAGCAGAGAAACGCTTCCGTTGGTTCCACAGTACAGCGATTGTTTTTTTTTCCTATGATTGTTGATTTTTCATTCGATATTTTCCGACCTCGATAGGACGATTTTGATTGCACTCGTCGAAACACCCAGCGCCGTATCGTTGCTATGTCTTCCGAATTCAACGTGTATGATACAATTCTATAGGCGTAAATTGAACATGTCGTGAATTAATACATCCCCCCATTACAATTCATCGGGTATTTTGTCACACCTATCTTTTTCGTAGCAATTATAACATGTGATGAATTGTCAGGATTCATTCTTCTTATATCATCAGAACTCGATAGTTATGTATAACTCATTCCGTAAAACCAACTTGCAGTTTCGATAGGAAAATTATCTTGTGCCGACAATCGATATCTCGACATTATGTGATCGATTACAAAAATCAATGTTTCTAGCGAAAGACATCAATAGTAGTTACACCATTGTACATTGTATAACCTTAATGCAGTGCTTTACTTTTATTCGATGAGTAATACACTTTCAATATATATGGTGTATGCATCGTTAAAGAGTAACATTAGTGTACATAAGCTCATAAATGCCGCAGTCAACCGTTTGATACATTCATGTTATATCAAAGAGACATTACCATGCAATAAGTTGCATGAATCAAACCGTGTTGAAGTCGTTGTCCAGTCGGTCCCATCAGGTAGGTGAAGAAGCTCTGTGGCATTGTACTGACTTCGCTCACGTTTCGTAAAGTTTTTAATGTTTGATTGTATATTTCGGGCTGTAGAATATCACCGTGAACATATATGAACGTTCTCCAATGTACTTAGGATGAATACCTATTGTAATCACTATATATGAGTCAGTTGATACACTGAATAGGAATCATGTTCGTATCTCAACAATGAATGAAGTATTCTCATTGAAATGATCAACAACATCATACGTAAATTCTGTCTTCCTCACTCGTGTTATCATCCAACTATTGATATTGTTCAGCTTTTTTTTCGATATAACTCTAACGACTCTGTTAATGCAACCAATATTAATAATGTTGTTTGGTATATGACGCCGTGGACCGTGAATGCTTAACATCATCCTAACAGTAGCGGGATTGAGTTCATAAACAAATGGCTATGTATTATACTTCAAATTATTCAGATGAAATTTGAAAATTCTTTCTCTCATATCGATAATGATCATTGCAAATCGATTAATTGTACTGAATGTAACATTGGTAGAATCAATGACAACTCGTTTCTTTGAGTTTTCATTGTGTACTGAATATAATTGTCAACATAATACAAGTATTCCAAATGAACACTGAACAACTAATGGAGAAATTGATGTTGAAGCACAATTGGATATTGCAGTATTTTCCAATATGCTCACACGAGGTCCGCGGCCATTAGTCTTGTGTGGTCCATCTGGATCTGGAAAAAGCACATTGATTCAACGGATGTGCAATGAATTCCCAAATACATTCGGATTCTCAATTTCTCACACCACAAGATCGCCCAGACCATCCGAAGAGCATGGCAAACATTATTATTTTACAACGAGAGAACAAATGCAGGATGGTGTGGATAAAGGTGAATTCATAGAAACAGCTACATTCAACAACAATATGTATGGAACGAGGTATCTATGAATTTTCTTTTCCTATTCCAATGTATTTTTTACACATATTTATACACATATATACATATTATTTTCATCACATATGGAGATTCTACTTGATTTAAGCAAACAAGCCGTCCAAGATGTCATGAAAGCAGGGAAAATCTGTGTGTTAGATATTGATATAGAAGGTGTAAAACAGATTAAAAACACATCATTAGATCCATTACTGATATTTATCAAACCACCTTCAATTGAACAGTTGGAAGAACGCTTGAAAGCAAGGAATACTGAAACACAAGAATCATTACATCGTCGATTGTCAATTGCTGTTCAAGAAATGAAATACGGTAGCTTCACAATGCTCAATATCGTTATGGTGACATCAGACGTGAACAATTTTCAATGATAATTCAATTCTAGGTGAGGAGCCTGGTAATTTTCATTTGGTCATAGTAAACGATGATGTTCATCAGGCATATGATAAATTGCGTGAATTCATCCTAAATGAAATAAAACAATATAACAAAGAAGGAGAAAAATAATACTATTCAGAGCTCATCTTCCTACTAATTCTCACTTAATATGCGAGGGCTATAGGCAATTCATTGAAGTATATGCCATTGTTCCATAAAACATTCTATCTCAATAGACTACTTACTTTCGTGGCGATTTTTATATAAAAATAACGTGCAGCAGAATAATTAATCCTGTAAAATTTTCTTGAAATTTTAACGTGATGTATCATCTTACTCGTGCGATTCGCATTCGTGAAACAAGTGTTTCATACAGATTGTCTCTCACAAAAAACTGGATATGCTCTCAGTGAAAAAAAGTATTTCAATCAGAGAAGAATATTTCGCATGAGCGCCGTTCAAATTTGACAAGTTTTGTGGGATTCTTCATTGGCGAGTTTTCACAGTATAATACCTCGTCAAATATGTACGATGTTTTGTATCATGGAGAAACAACTGATACAATAAATAATCATTGCACGATGTAAATTCTCAACTGACTTATATATACATGTATAAATATATCTATTCGTTCATTTTATTCTACTCTAGTATTTTCCTCTGTCCGCAATCGTGACAAAATTTTGTGAAGAGAGTGGTGGGACTGCTAATTTTCGTTGATTTATTAATGATATGATGAAAGCATTGCACATTGTAGATGGAAAAGACACTAATTGGAAATTATTTTTTTGATATCGATACTTTCCCAATTTAGAATTATATAATATGAATCCAACGATTCTGCTTATGGCAGTAGACCAAAAAGATTAGAGAATTGCAATCGCCACCACAAATTTGAAAATCTAACCACTTGCACTCTAAAAACGTGTCATACAACATTGAAATGTCTTTGTTCCAAAACCGCAAACGGCGGGTACACGTCGTTCGATAGGCGTTTTTTGCAAAAATAATGTAGTGCCCAACTACAATCACGGGTTTAAACGATTTCATAAGTGGTCAAATAGAGAAAATTCGTGGCACATCGATCTGCATTCCAAATCATATTCATTTGTAGGATGATCAAATTTGAAAAATTAATCACCATACCACAATCCCAATTGACCGAATCACTGAATAACATGTACTTACAGTTGGGTAGAGTACTGAAATCAGAGTCACAACTTTCATGTCTCAGTTAAACAATGTTCGAAGAAAAGCATATTGTAATTGTGAAACTGACAGGCTAAAACAAAAGCAAAGTCATAAGTATTGTCGACCAGAGGCTCTTCAAATTCAAAATAACACATTTTTATTTATCAGATTGGTGAATACATGCATAATGTTTTTTTTGCAGTTATCCGCCTGACATCTTATCGCCACTTATAACGATATGCAACTATTGCAATGCAGCCCCTTTATTATTGATGTAATTGTGTTGAATTCTATGGTAAATATTCAAGTAACGCTACGTCTTGCAGATATGAAAATTTGACTTAAGTTTTTCATATTAATACATTCTACTATAAAACAGATAATCGAGAGGGACATACCTACAGCTAATATCAAAAAGCATATTTCCATATCTCCAATTGAGAAGGACTTCGGTACGATCGGGTCTTGATCTTTTACATTATTGATAACGTATTGCATTTTGTCATAACTCGATTTCCGCCTTCCATTATTATTCCAAAAGAAGATGATACCACCTTCGTTCAGTGCCGTAATGAATGAATTGAAAGGTTCCATGAGAATTGAATTAGCGGGCAAGAGATATGCGAGATGATATGCCTGTGGGCACTCTGGAACCAGGTGTAACAAACTTCTTCCTTTCGTATCGACGTATTGATGTTGTTCGATCAAAAAAACTTTCTCCCGGTATATTGCTGCAATATTTCTCTCGTACGCTGTCATTCTTATAGTCGATACATTATTGGGGAGACTTCTGATTTTATGCGCCAATCGTGAAAATGTTGAAAATCGGTCGATGTTATTTTTCGGACCGAATATATCTTCAAGATTGGGTGATGATGTTGCAACTGTCAGTCCCAACTCGTCCAATTCCTTCAAAGTTTCAATTGGACGATAATACATTTCATTAGTGAAGCTATGATAAAGTGTACCAGTGAAGGCTCCCATAACCGTCAGTCCCAAAAATGCAAGCGCCCCCACCAGAATTCGTTCGCCAAAGACATTTGTTGTTCGAACAGGCGCACCAATTAGTAACATGAACGTATCCAAAAACACTACAGAGTATTTTTTATCACATCCGTAATAATTCTTGCAAGCAGAAGGATGGTAATTTCGCAACAGATGCCAAACAATGGTAGCAAGAATAACAGCGATTAACAGACATAACCATATTGCAGGTTGCATGTATATGAATGTACGTAACCAACGGGGAATTTCGTCTGATGAAGGTACAATTATGCATACACGATCCCAATCAACAGGGAATGTAAACTCGGTATTCAGTGATTCGGCAATTTGTTGATTCCCAATAAAGTAGTCTTTGATGTATTGAGAGTTGAAGCTCGCGTGGATGCGATGATATGCCGCATCACCTGTATAAAATAAATTTATAATTGAGTATAAAACTTTCATCCACCTAAACAATGTTATAATATGTTGTGTCCAGTGATGATTATAGGAATGTCAAACCTAATGTCCCGACGGCCGTGCCATTCTCAACATGACCGTATTTCACACCTCCAAATGGTGGTACGATAGCAACGGTGAAGTTGAAATATTTGGACATTGTTTGCACCATATATCCATCGACACCATGAAAATCCCCGATAACTGGAATATGATCTTTCGAATAAAATTCTGCCGATTGAACTTCAGCGGTTAACTTTGCTTCAAAAAGACCTATATTGAGTTTGTAGCCATATAAATTGCGAAGTTGTTTGCTATCGAATGGCATCGATGGATCAATTTCTACGATCCTTCCTGAGTTCCCAGTTATGTCATCATGATAAAATGGATCATAAGACCACAATTTTGTTCCAAGAATATTCAATGAAGGGAAACCGATGAGTACATTATAAATACCACGTCTTTTCCACAGAGCTTCGAGAATATCCCTTGAAATCATTGTAACAATTCTCACAATATTCACATCACACATTGCAGTGATTTCATAGTTTTTCAGTATTATAAGCATTACAACATGTTGCTTGTGATGCCAATGAACGAAAGTATATTCCATGAAGGACTCAATTTTTGTCAGTGGCATAATCATCACTCGAGTCACTGTGGGATTATTGAAAACAAATGATTCCACTTGAGGGATTGTCATTGAAGCAGTTGTATTATAATAGAAATTATCATACGATTTGCGCAATGATGACCACAATATACTCTCGGTTGGATTGAAACCGATGACAACAGTACTCAATATCATTGCATTAATGCATTGTGATGGAGTGTGATACAAATTTCCAATAAACATTTTAAAAAAATTTTGGGTCTCGTGCGATTGATTAGTCATATACACCTCCGTGAATATAGTTGTAGGCCGTTTAATTGTGTGGCAGAATATTGCATCCCAATTGATATTCGTATCGGTCACTAATTTTGATTCATACTCTAATATCGACCACGTAATTCCTCGTTTAATTTTGGGTAACACGACGCTCGGGAGAATTAATAACACAGATGATTCCATTATCAGAATAAAGAAGACGAAGGAATATCTCATGTTGACTATGATAATCAGCGTGATAAAAGTTTGTAACTCAATAATTTATAGTTGAATTGAATTCGAATTGAGATGTACATACGTATTTTTATGATATCCGATGGGAATTTCAGATTCACAACGGCGTTGAATGTATCAGCTATTCATGAACCGGCAAGCGATTAGCATTAAGACGTTCATCATATGTAAGACAATATCCGTACTGGTTAACACGTATTGGAACATGTGTCAGAAGTTTTTGTACACCTTGATACAGCAGGATATAAGCAAGATTCTCTGTCGGCAATTAGGTTTCAGAATAATGAGCATCCGTATATCGTGACATTAGGCATACATCATGGCTAAGGTAAACACTCAACCAAGTTTAATTGTGCCATCCAGTGATGTCAATGTATGCATAATGATTCACCGTGAGAACGAACATGTGTTTAGGTTACATCGTATGAATTATTTCTTACCAGTCACAACTTTCTGAATAAACAATTGTTAGCTGTAGATTGATTTGTTTGTCTTTCAGTTGTTCCAGATTTTTATCAATATGGATTATCCCCGAACACAATTAATTTTTTATGTAGAATGAATATTATCATGTCGAACAAATGTTACGATAATCATCCATTGAATATATAATAGTGCAATCTTTACCACGCCAAAACTTATCGATAAACCACCTTTGTCCATTCCATTCCATCTGTGTTTCATTTTGCTTATTTATCCAATCATCTACTCACTGCTCCCGCACGCATTTAAACGCGCAAGATAAAGAAGGTTCCACTGTTAAGAGCATGGTCTCGAATCGATGGACACATGGTGTGCAGTGCAAATTAATCATATATACGTACTTTTTCATAAATTGTGCGTGTGCATTTATGGTTTTATGAACAACTTAATCACGCTAAATCTCAGTAACTTCAGTGACATCACAAGACAACTTTTCGACAGCTTGCAACACCTGAAAACATTAGAGGACTCCGTTCGAACATCGTATGAATGATTTAATCACACCGATGTGAACTATGGGAAATTATTGCTTACTTGCGAGTTTATGTTCATTGTTACACAACTATTCTTTAGACCATATATCATCTCTGCAGCATGTTCAGACTTATTTTGTATCTGTAGAATTATTGCATAATTGACAAGTACAAAAGGATCATTGGGTGATATCAAGTGTGCTTTTAACAGCGCGCGTTCAGCACCATTATTGTCATTCAATTTCTTGAGTGCCACTGAACGACAATGAATTAAAGATGAATACGGAATTACGAATCATTGATTAGAGATAGCATGGAGTAAGAAATGCAAGTAGAATTACTTACAACCCAGCAATAAATATGGCATGTAATTTTGAGGAGCAGTGGAGATTGCTGCGCTCAGATGAATTGCCGCGGAGGCCGGCTGATCTGTCATTAAGAAAACCCGACCCAAATTGCATGCAGGTTGCCAAGCCATAGAATTCAAAAAAAATGCACGCTTGAGACAAGTTATTGCCTGTAAAGACGATTACATTGTACGTTGATATCAATTGATTAATAAACTAGTTCCATAATTCACGAAATTATTCTGCTACCTAATAATGACATGAATTAGTTAGATTAAGAGAAAGAACAGGAAATACAACGAATAAATACAGCGATTTTAATACTTGCAGCGAGATATTTATGTTTTCCACAGAAGCACATTCCAATATTATTCCATATCTGCCATGATTCAAGAGAAGAATGTGTAACGTTTTTATATTTAGCCAATGCTATATCATACTCATGATGGTTCTGAAATATGTGAAGCGCTGGTTTGATTCCAATTTGGAGAAAAACTTTTTCAGAATTTTTCTCACCGTAGAAAACCATACCTGTATTATGTAGGCCGTGGGTAATATAGCTTCGACACATGTTGGTAAATGTGCCAATACCGTCCCAAATTCTTGAAAAGCTTTCAGAATGTCACCTTGTTGCAAATGGAAAAATCCCAATTCGATTTTTGCTTCTTTTCTATCATTGCAGGTTCTTAAGAAAATTGTATCGTCATATTACCTGGCTGTCCATCATTACATCCATTTTTATCGACAGAAGTGACACGTTCCACACATACTTACTGGATTACACGTGTGTGAAGTTGTATTGCTTGTTCAATTCCCTTATTCAAATCTGTTGATTGTGTCAATAACATATGTGGAACTTTGTCATTTGTTAATTCCATTGCTTTTAATATTTCACTTGACGCTTGCTCAAAGTAACGCAATGCCATATAAGATGAACCTTGAGAAATGATATGAATATTTATTTTGTAACTCTGCGTCCACTGACGTAAAATTCGTTAGCATTTTTTAAGGCCTAATTTAAGCTCCAGGAGCTGATATCCAGTCAAGAAGCGTGACTGTCTCCACATTTCTCACAGCATGAAAACTCATTCATAAATCGGCACATCATATATGATAATGTATATATGCACCGGAATTCACAGTCACGTCAATGAAGTATCAATATTGGCGCAGTGAGAATCACATGAGTGACTGGAAACTATACATTCTTCAACGAATTTCCATCATAAGCCACTATTTGTTTCAAAATTAGAGTGTGCATATATTGTTTCACTGCAGCATTAATGTATACTCACGCGAATGTCAAAAGCAGATCAATTCAATATCCTATTTCTTAATGATTAGATTTTCGATAAGATATTGCACTCACCAAGGTGAAGATGTATTTCCCAATCAGGTGAGTTTAACATTTTTTCAGCTTCCAGATAGGCGTCAATCGCATGCCTGTGATCTCCTAAGAGAAATCTGATTATGATATATATTTCATTAGATGTCGCAGTTTTTGTATGGAAAGTAGTGCGGAATTGTTAAAGAGCGAAGTATCATACAGTGATTTCGCGATGTTTTTTACATGATGAACATTGGTACAGTTGATCACGTAACTATCACGGAAGCAATTTAGAGATTCCTGGATTTTACCTTCTCTTCTGAATATCAAACCCTGTGTTAACAATAATTAATGGATACACATTAAAAGATGTTTCACAATGAGAATATTGATCAGAAAATATAGCGACTTTCACAATAAATATTAACATACTTTTAAACAATTGGCATATTCGTTGCGATTGTTGGAATTGTGCAATTCCTCATCAATCAGTTCTATCGTAAGTTTATATTCATGACGAATATAATGTTTATGAAACAACCAATTCCTCCATTCGATTGGAAAAATATCCGCGACTAATTCAAAAATTATGAACAATTGCAAATAGTTAGATACGACTGTTCAGATTATGCGAATGCTTCATTCGTAGATACCTTTCTTGGATCGGTCACTAAAACGTTCAACCTCATTTTGCTGTGAGTATTCTTGAGTTGTAACTCCATTACCGAGCATATTGATATTCACATTATCATTAATATTATTCATCATAACAATATGATAATAAACAAATGAACCAAAAAGGAAAAGCAGCATCACATGCACTTGAGTGATATTAATATGATTGAAATGACGGTAGTTTGCGCATGAAATTTGTTTGAAATATCAAAACGATTCATGATAAACAACAATTGTCAATGTGATCTATTTATTCATAGCGTAACTATGGGGACAGCATGTCGACACAATGAGCCATATCTGTTGATTTTGCTTTCATGACATTTTTCCTTGTGAAGACCAAACTTGTAAGTACTATATCGAACGTACTATTTGCCATATCACTAAGGGTGAAATGAACTGCCGCATTGGTGTTAATTCTTTGTCTTCATATGATCCATATAGCGTACGATTCTGAATTACTTCACAAAAACACCGTGAATACAATAAAATATGTTCTCCAATAAAACACTTATTATTTTATTGATTGTACACTTCTTGGGGAAGAAAATAGCGGAGTCTACTTTTTCTAATTTCTTTAGTCCTTTCTTGGTGAGTATTAACTGATTATTCTGGAAAAAAACAAGGACCAGAAGAAAATGTAGCTCATCATACTGTCAAATCAAAGCGTTCCCAATGAGAATAACACTTCAGACTTTGAAGTACCCCCATCAGCATAAGTGCGCATGCGTTCACACACGTGCTTGTAAATATATATCAAAAAGTGCAAAGAGCGCAAGGCGGTTGAACCAATAGTGAATAACCAATGTCGGTTACCGCACGGACTATTTGCCATTGGTTTGGCCACATGGAGAGGGTAAGATCTACTCACGATCTGCCATCACAGTGCGGGACCAACTGAAGAGCTTGAAAGTTGGACAATCTTCCCCTCATTCAAAGTACCCCCATAAACTTGGATGCGCGCGCAAGCACTCACGATCGATGCATTCTTACAAGCAGGTGAGCCTGATGGAAAAATACATTGGGCGCATACGTACATAAATCTGAATGTAAAATTATAGTGTATACTGAGCGAATACGCCTTGAAGTTGATGGGGGCACTTTGAGATAGGGGAAGATTATTTGACCGGGTTATGCTTCTGTTAGTTCCACAGTATGTCATTCGTTAATTTTGCGTTCATAAAACCGACAAGCAACAGTATGAATTGATACAGTATCCGACCGTTTGCATTGCATATCTCATTGACTAAACACTTATGTACTTTACCGCCAAAAGCTCACAACATAACCTGGTAGGGTCTGCAATAGCCCGCACTGACCCAAGAATTGATGCAATTATGCGCTAGTAAATAAAGAAAAAACGAGTATAATTCTTCCATCAACAAGAAACAATTATTTTGTACTCAATAATAAGCAGTGAGAATAGTTATATTCTGCGGTATATTGATAGTGCAACTGCAGCCGTGAGGACTAAGCGTTATCAGGCTGATTCGTTGAATTGTAGTCTGATTTGAATTCAATGAGCATCGTTGATGCATGTAAGTTAGGTATAAACTCTTCCTGAAGTGAAAAAAACTATATATTCATCAGAAAATTGACAGAATGGGACTAAAGGAACTTGGGAAGCTGTATGTTGTAAAGCGCGGTGAGTACCGACATTATGATGATGATATATACATATGAATTATTGCAACCACCGAGTTATGACAATAAATTTTCTCAATTTAAGATGGACGAGAGGAAAAAGTTCAGTATGATAAAATTACATCTAGGGTTGTAAAGCTTTGTTATGGCTTGAATATGGAATATATCGACCCGCCTGCTATCACGTATAAAGTTATGCAGGGAGTATATCCTGGCGTAACAACGGTAGAACTCGATAATTTAGCGGCTGAGACTGCCGCAACGATGACAACATGCCATGCAGATTATGCAGTTCTAGCTGCCAGAATCGCTGTTTCTAACCTGCATAAGGAAACCAAGAAGAATTTTAGTGATGTAATGAATGATCTTCATAATGTCATCAATCGAATTACAAAAAAACACACGCCTATGATCAGCAGATATCACAATGATATTATTCAAAAACATGCTGAAATATTAAATTCTGCAATCGTTTACAATCGAGATTATGAATATACTTATTTTGGATTCAAAACTCTAGAGAAGAGTTATTTATTGAAAATAGATGGCAAAGTAGTGGAGAAGCCACAGCACATGTTGATGCGCGTTGCAATTGGAATTCACGAGGACGACTTGAGTCGTGTAATTGAAACATACAACTACCTATCAGAAAGATTTTTCACCCACGCGTCGCCAACATTGTTCTCGGCCTGCACTGATAAGCAACAAATGTCAAGTTGTTTCTTATTGACAATGAGTGAGGATAGTATGGAAGGTATATACGACACCATGAAAAAATGTGCGGTGATAAGTAAAACTGCTGGCGGAATTGGACTCAGTGTCCACTGTATACGGGCTAAAGGCACTCGAATCCGCGGGACTTGCGGTATGTCTAGTGGCCTCATTCCCATGCTGCGTGTTTTCAATAATACTGCACGATATGTTGATCAAGGAGGAAATAAACGGCCCGGTGCTTTTGCCATATATTTAGAGCCATGGCATGCCGATATATTTGAATTTCTGGATCTGAAAAAAAATACTGGCAAAGAAGAATACCGTGCCCGCGACTTATTTTATGCATTGTGGGTACCTGATTTGTTTATGAAACGTGCACAAGAAGATAGTATATGGAGTTTGATGTGCCCACATAAATCACCAGGTCTAGATGATTGTTGGGGCGATGAATTCGAACAACTTTATGAGCAATACGAGAAGGAAGGTCGCTATGTGAGACAAGTTCAAGCACGTGAATTATGGACAGCGATACTCAAATCTCAAGTCGAAACTGGAACACCATTCATGTTGTACAAAGATCATTGCAATAGAAAATCAAACCAGCAGCACTTAGGAACAATTAAAAGCAGTAATCTTTGTACTGAGATTGTCCAATATTCAAGCCCAAACGAAGTCGCTGTCTGCAATTTGGCATCAATTGCCTTGAATATGTTCGTTAATACTGATACAAAAACTTATGATTTCGAAAAACTAAAATTTGTTACGAAAATCGTCACGAGAAATCTTGAGAAAATTATTGACGTTAATCGTTATCCGATACCTGAAGCATACCAATCAAATTCTAAACATCGTCCAATTGGCATTGGTGTTCAAGGTTTAGCTGATGTTTTTCTCTTACTACGTTATTCATTCGAGAGTAATGAAGCAAGAATGCTCAATAAACAAATATTCGAGACTCTTTATTATGGTGCTCTCGAAGCGAGCTGTGAATTGGCTCAAGAAAAGGGGACTTATGATAGTTATCATGGTTCACCTGTGAGCAGAGGTATTCTTCAGTATGACATGTGGCATGTTACACCCACCAATCTCTGGGATTGGAGTAAGCTCAAAAACAATATAGCTCAGTATGGTGTGAGAAATTCTCTCTTAATAGCACCAATGCCAACAGCTTCTACGGCTCAAATTCTAGGGAATAACGAATCTACAGAGCCATACACAACTAATGTTTACGCACGTCGTGTATTGTCTGGTGATTTTCAAATTATCAATCCCCATCTATTGAAAGATTTAACGGAACGCAATTTATGGGATGAAAATATGAAAAATGAGATTATTGCCAACAGTGGTTCAGTCCAGAAAATCGATCGATTTCCTCAAGAGCTGAAAAATTTATACAAGACGGTTTGGGAAATACCACAAAAAATCCTTTTAAATATGGCTGCCGATCGCGGCCCATTCATAGATCAATCACAATCTCTCAATGTGTATATCGCACAACCTACCGTTAATGTATTGACATCAATGCATTTTTATGCTTGGCAACTTGGATTAAAAACGGGAATGTACTATTTACGTACGAAACCAGCAGCGAATGCCATTCAATTTACCGTTGATAAAAGAAAATTACCATCTTCGAGTCCAAACAAACGACAGGAATGCGACATCAATGTCAATGATGTACGCAGTGAAGACAATCGCAGATCTCATGTCTTCACATAAACTATCACGTTGGCTCGAAATTTCAGTGAAATACAATTTTCGTTTATACCCATATTCATATATTGTCCGACGCACATTATTGAACGGATGTGCAAATCAAAATTATTATGTTTGGTAAAAAAACAAATTTTTTTTCCCTCAACCCCAGCTCCATATCATTGCTATTCGAAATATGTATATACACTGTGTTATAATCACTTTATAATGGCCGATATTATTTCAATTTCGAAACTGCATGAAATCAGTTATATCATGATTTTCACACTGTGGTTGTCCCATCAGCAGAAATATTTGATTTCGCCACAATAATTTTATCATGGGATAATGCAGCATGGAATAAACCAAAAAACGAAATTTTGTCGTATTTCCTCTTCAACACCCGATTTCTATCTCTTAGCCTTGCTTGAATTTCGGAAAAGATTGTACAATCCAAGACAGTTTTAAACATTATCATATCTGAACAATTATGAATATATATATTCTGTTGTTGTGATACCTCTTCCCATCATAATATTGAATCTATGCTCAACTGTTCTACCTGATGATCATTCATTTATTATTTATCATGATGTATTTGTTGGTATATTCATGAATAATGTGCCGTGAAATACCTTTTGAGACATATATAGCAAAAAACGAAACGTACAAATACCGTCAAATGTTTAGAATGTATACTATGGCATGAATACAAGTGTGCGCGCAGTCATTGCACATTTAATTTATTTTTGACTATCGCTCAGTATGAATTCTGAACGTTGAATGAAATTCATACCAATACAACTGTGTTAGAATACATGTGAATATACTTCGATCTGATTGATGGTCATATAACTAAATAATGTATGACATCTGAGTACATCTATGAAATGTGGAAATTTTTATGCCCATGTAATTTCACATACCAATATCCAAAACTCAATGACATACTCCAAGCAAGTTTGATCCTATTCCTCAATATACAATGGACATCCTTTCAAGAATATATCATAAATTCATTCTCAATCATTATGATCGTTAACAACTCTGTCTACCTACGTGAAGTGAAGAGATATGAATAGTATAAAGGCTTTCCACCAAATATTCCAGAAAATGAATAAACAGATATATAAACGGCACGCTGATCTTATACATCAACCTGTTTATGGCTGAAGATTTTCTTTTCCCACATGAGAAATTGGTCGATTGAAGATATATCGTTTTCATTAAAATAATGGAAAAAATATCAAATATCTTGTATATTACATGTTAAAACATATTGAATATGATTCAATGAAGGATGCATTCACTCGTATTGTGATATAGAAATTATAGGTTTCTCGGCCCATCCATAATTTTCATTATTCTAATCATAATTATGCAAACGACTCGATCATATTTCATAAGTATATCGGGGAAGACTTCGAGTGTGCATATAAGAGAGCATGAAATGAGATAACATATTATTAGTATATATATGTAGGTACGAATATAGGACTTATACACGTGAGTGTGTATTCTCTCAACAGTTTTACGATTTTTCAACAATTCAACATCACGAAATTGTCAAGATGATCCGTGAATTAATTTGTATACCATTAGCCAATGAGAAGTTTTCTCCCGTGCATCTCACCAGAACATTTTCAACTAAGATATTTAATTTGATTAGACATTTGAAAAACTATGACAGGAAAACATTATTACAGAACTGACGCAATTGAATCAATCTGTTTCATGATATTTTCATACACACATTGAAGCTCAAGGGAACTCATGTGATAATTTTTTACCTTCTTTCCTTTCACTTTTCTGAAATTGGAACTCATAAATTGTTGAACAGACATAACAACTGGACCAAGAATGTATGCCCATATCTATAACAGAAGTGTTTGTGTATCCTGTTTTGTGTCACTTTTTAGTGTCAATTTTAATGGAAAAATATACAATATCGTTATTAGAAAAGTGTCAAAAATTATTTTGGGAAAATTTGGAGTTCTACTTTCATGATAAGTAACAGCCAGTGTCCGATTATGTGATATTAGTGATAAATATCGGTAGTTGTAATGGATATTGTAAGATTGACAGCGAAAAATTGAATAATGGATATACTCAGTACAGTATCATTGGGGATTAACGTGGCTTTAAATGCTGAATAGAGGTGTTTCGACATTTTGATCGTATTTTCAAGCAATACCTATTCAAGTTTTTAGTAAGATGTCAGGCAAATAAAATTTTAAACAGTGGGCACATGAAACAGTTAATTATGCGTTGATGAAGTATCGCCTAAGCTCTAGGTTCGTAACCCTATCTGCGGGACGATGAAAACGTTATGAAAAAATCATTCATAACTCAATTCAGCCGAAATGGCTAGAAAAAAAGTTGAGTATAATATCAAATGCATCATTCGATTAGATGAGCCATCAGCGTACACCGGCACATCCGTTTCTGATATTAATGTGGAATACAGGTATTCATCCTATATCAATCGATGATAGTTATCGTTATATAAATTATAAATCATTTTGATCATTTAATATTTCCCTTGATTTTTGTGAAAACTAACGTGAAAATAGTATCATTTTCTCTGAAAATGACTCCACATTCCCTGGTAGAGATTGACCAAATCTCGTTATCATGTCCTTCGTTATAGAGGCATTCAAATATATATAGGCCTGCATTATCACAAAACATTGTTGGTCCATTCCAAGCTGCATGTGTGCTATTTAAACTTAGTAAGTTAACTATACATACTCTTGGTAATTCACCATTCCGCTCGTCTCATCCAGCTTCTCGAAGATATTTCATAAATTCATGGCGAATATCACAATGTAATAAACATATTTATATAATCACGCATCATTGTACTGCAAGTTGATGTAAATGCTATCGAGACAATAAAGAAATACCGGAGGAGAATTATTCTGAATATCTGAGATATATTGTTTTTTTTTTTTTTTTTATAATCTAGGTCAGTCTCTTTGAGCTCACAGAACGGAGAATAATTTTCGGACACTCTTTCAAGATTTCAATTGAAGAAAAAGGAGATGCCATTCACACCATAATAATGTAATAATTTGTAATAAAAATTCAATTACGTGTTAAACATAACAGTCCCCATGTACTAATGTACACATATTACTCTTACATCACTACATCCATGCTGCGCATGTGCTCATGTAGGCATGCAATGTTGAAAATAATCAACCGTAAAATTCACAAAATCACTTGTAAAATAAATAAATTAAATTCATATGTTTGAGACCCTCCTCATAATGGTTGAATAGTTCTTGTGTCAACATTGATCGCACCTCGCTGAACAACGATAATAATAAAACTCTCAAGTCAGTATTCAGTTACATGGAACGTTGTTGAATGAAACCTTTATATTTACACTCGGCTGCATCATAATATCCACTGACTATTATGAAATGGTCATCGTCATACTCGATTGTTTCATGTATCGTTTGTATTGCGGTGCGTCTCTTCTTCTATGTGATAAACACTATCTCATCAAAGAGTAATTCCAAATGAACATTTGTGTACTATTGTTGAATATTGTTTAGTAATTCATCCGGATAGTGATCGAATACTTTCACAGAGACGCAATGATAGTCTTTGTAATCGCGTATATTTGGCACTGAGCACAATTTCTTTCCATCGCAGAATAGGAAAATGACAACACTTGAATTTATTACTAGGAATAATTAACCAACAATCATCGTAGCCTGATTACTCAGTAGTATAAAAAAATACTAGTCACGGGTTTTTCTTCTTTTCCCCGCTTTTGTGAATCGCCCAATATGCAATAGCATTTTGAAATTTTAATTTCTATCTGACTATCACCCAAGAATGAAAATAGAATTGAAACGATTATACTACAGTAATCTCAATTGTTGAAAATATTTATTATATTCAAAAATAAAATGTCACGATACGTCCCCACTTCTACCATATTAGATGATCACGTGAAAATGTAATTAGATGAAATTAATTACACTCATGGATAACACCAAATATATGGTGAGAGATGCATGAAGATTCTTAATATCTCTTCATATCGGTTGATCTTGACGAATATAATTCCATGTTTTGTACACGGTTCACACGAAATCGTGCGCACAACGAAATTCAATTAACGAAGGATCAACGTTTATCGCATGATTCAATCTATAAAAATCTATGTAACTAATACAATTCAATGTATGCACCATGTATACTGGAATGAAATTTTATCTACATTCTAGGATAATTGCTGTCCAAGGGGGTTGATCCCACCTCATGTGTCGCTATAATTTGAATGTTTAACGAGATGCAATCCAGTTGATCACGAGTGCTTCGCGACGATGACGCCGGGTCGTTGTTGAGCAGTCTGCTGTTGCGAGTGGAATTGAAGGAAATTGTTTACTTCTGCATGAAGTAATCGCTGCTTAGATGACGATTCAACTGACGTGTCAGTTGTACATTTATTGGTTAATGCTAATGGTACATCTTGTGCCGGTTCATCACTGAATAAATGATCCCCCTCAAGATGCCGTATCGCTTCAACAATAGTTTCTAAATTCTGGCGTGAAGTATTAGCAAGATATAATCTCGCTTGCGGTGTGCCATCATCAAGAGAGCTTGCGGGCGATGGTAATCTATCATGAATAATAATAATCGGAATTCAACCATTTAGTATTATATGGACATAAACACATTATATTGATTCATAATTTGATAAATATTAAAAGACGGTGAATACCTTTCAACCTCAACTTTGGGTTCAGCCTTCATTGCAGCCTCCAAAACACTTGGTAATCGCTGAGACTTTGGATCAGGTGAAAAAGATCTACTCGGACTAACCGTAATGAACTGGGTTGATGTTGTATTGTTAAACTCATTAGTATAACTCATCCGTGATGGTGAAAATGACTCAGTGTTGCTTTGTTCTTCAAGTGTTGCAGCGAATATTTGATTGTTGGCAGTGAATGCGACTATTTTCGGTGAACACGCCCGAATTTCTTCTTCTTTACCAGTGTCCTCGTTTAGTAATTCAATAGGTTGTGGTGATGGAGGCGGTGAACAAGTATCTGGATTCGTTGTCTCAACTGTTTGTGTTGATCCTACTGCTGGAATAGACATGACTGATACCACTTGAAGCGTTGTAACAGTATCGTCCTCCTCTCTTCCCAACTCTTCTTCAGTCTCCTGAGTTGCTACGTTATCCGTATGTTCAATCACCTGAAAGCATAACATTGAACAATATAAACAAAAAAGAAAGAGTGGTTACCAGAAGAGTTGTATGTTGCCAATGATATTCAAAATTGAATGGAGACCATATGAATATAAATAATGACAACCCGATAATTTACCTCATGTGGTTGATAAGCTATTAAATGGTTATCTCTGAATCGCTCAGAAGAATAAAGTTGAATTGGAACGGTCCGAATTTGCTTTTCGAGATGCAGCCTTTGTTGCCGCTCGAGTTCTAACTGCCGTCGTAGCTCGGTAACTTCATTATTGATAACATTCGCGCTGCTAGTATTATTATTGACCACTGAGTGACTGTCTGTTGATACAGTTATAACGGACAATGGCTCTGGTGACATACTGCCGAGACCCTCATCACCACTCTCGCTCATGTGAATAGGTAAACTCACAACTATCCCTGTATAATTCCACCGAGAAAAAGTGCATGGCATGCATATTTTATGCAATACAATATTATATGAACATCATTAAAATTGAAATATAATTTACCTCGACTTTCATTTCTCCTTTTTTTTATTGGAGGATCACCACCTTCATGTTGATTGACCAATCTTTTTAGTTGGCAATTTTGGGAGAGCAATTGAGTTTTTTCTTGTTCAAGCTGGTATATGTACTCAGCAGTTTGCTGCAGGATCGCTGCCTGAAATCATCATATCGAAAACCATAATATATATGTATTATATATTTTTGTTTGGTTCTATCGTATTGAGAGATTTTTCGACATAATACGTCGTACTACGGAAACGAACGTATCAATGAATGTACTCAAGCTCATCTTTATTTTTCGTCAAAATAACCGAAATATCAAAATTCAAGATGCAAAAAAGTAACATCGCAATAGTCCACAAATATATTCATCGTATGATATGACACTTAAGTGTGCTATATCATACTGTAGTGTTTGGGTTCAGCACTACGGTGCTTGAGTACTGTAGCATCCTTACCTACCACACTCCTTACAATCACATCAGCCTTTCATCTATTTTCAATTCAATTGTTATTAGATTTTGAGTACATATCCTTTCTCTTCGATATTTCACCACGTAGTCATGGTAATATTGATCGAGAAACAATAGCACCGAATGAATGTCTACAAGCCTGCCTGTCTACCTCATGAATAGCTGGTTTCAAAAAGCAATCATCATTGTCATCATTTTTTCAACTTTACTCTGCCAGACTCATTCACGTTATGCTACAGCATTCACTCTTCCTCCCTCATCCTAATACAAAATTGCGAGTAAAGATGCGTCATTGATATTTAATTGTTTGGATAGTAGACAATGTTCTTTCATTCATAAAACATCTATCTCCTCTATTAATAGAACAATAACATCCATATATTGATGAACGGCATTAACTGTTGACGTCTCACTTGGCATATAGATTCAATACTATGCAATGAAGTAAGTGTAGCATTTGTAACGATGAATCTTTTCCAATTACGCCACATGTATAGTGGCGGAAAGATGAATGTTCCTGTATAAATTTTCCAACTTGAAAATACAATCGCCATTGGAATGATTCATCGTGTGAAGTTGACTATTGATAAGAAATATCGGGGTATAAGATTGTTTAAACTGAAAAATTAAAAATGTTTTTGACTACAATATGACTTACTTCGTCTCATCAGATTATCGTTCAATAATCTATCTAAATGATATGGAATTCGATGTTATTAAAAATCGTAGAATAAATCTCGTTGCATTACAATACAGAAGTGAAAAATGTTCAAGAGGCTAAGATGCAGTTGAAGTTGAGTAAGTCTGAAAGATTGGACGTGTGAAATAAAATCGAAATTATGGTAATCTGTGAAGTTGAAAAGTGTGATCACTCTCAAAGTGTTTTGATGTCCCCAAATGTTCGAAACAACTCTCAACAATACTGTAGTGTAATCCTCGTCCGAACAACGAGCTGCACTTAATCATCAGATTCACTCTATGGAGAAAATTAGCTGTTAAGCCTATGATAGTATCGAAATATCAGAATTATTCACCAAAACCAGGTGAAGATTAGGCAAACGAGAGACTTCAACTTCACCAGGACGACGCCTTTTCGCCAATCGTTACAGATATTGCATATTGATCGGACAACTGTGTTCATCCATAATTCGCAATTCATGAGTACATGGCTTTGTCACGAAACGGCTCGGTTCTTTAGATCAAAGATCGCTCTAAGTATACTATGCTTCCGGTTCTTCAAGGTTTCGGGGATACATTATATATGTAGTGGGCACCCACATAGAAACTGTATACGATGAGGTATGTAAGGAAATATCATCAAAGACTTGCAAATTATCCCATACGTATCAACATACGTTGATGAAAATACCATCAACATAACAAAATGAAATAATAAATCGAAACGACCTTGGTATCTATTCGGATTGATTTTGATCCAGATCAGACTGTCCCAAATGGAAAATAGTTATAAATGAAATGGCCACTTCTTATGCACAACGAGGGAAAGGGTCATATATATATCTAATTGTTGTATTCGAGCAATTTTGACAATATCTCCATGAAGTTGCCAACTCATGCGATGAAAATAATTATGACATAATTGAAAGTTTGTGTATTTTCATGTGCGTGTGTGAGATTACAATACCACATTGAGATACAAACTGTGAACAATTCAACGACAATTCATCAACATTGGATGTTGGTGTAGTGCGGAGGTGGCAAATAGTGCGGCGATCAGTGACGCGGTTCATTACAAAAAATAGATTCCGTGTATATATGATTCATAATTATATCTTCCCAATATAGATATTCGTCCGATAAATCAGCAAATTATTTATTTTAGTCGTCTCGTGTCAACTATTTGATGCCGCTTCCCGCAG
Organism: Meteorus sp. PSUC_FEM 10030008; assembly: GCA_018881525.1. Classification (NCBI taxonomy): domain Eukaryota; kingdom Metazoa; phylum Arthropoda; class Insecta; order Hymenoptera; family Braconidae; genus Meteorus; species Meteorus sp. PSUC_FEM 10030008. The sequence continues at coordinate 26,165 of JABMBR010001405.1, forward strand.
ACGCAACATTCAAATGGTACGTAATTTTCACCTGTACTTTTAGATATGAATTGTGGAAAATATCTGATGTCATTGTACTTGAATTCATTTCATCTGTCATCTGAAGATTCCATCGTTAATGGAATTAATGATCGGTATGAGTGAACTAACATTCATAACCACTTCTGATTGATTCACATCGAATACAAGTATGAAATAATGTGTATATACATATAGAATGATGAAACGAATATATACCTTCGATAACTTTTCACCCTCGTGATGAGGCAACAATGTCCTGAGTGATTGAAAGCCAGCATTAATACTCTGCATACGCCGACGCTCATTGCTATTGGCGATCTCTCGCCGCATCCGTTTCTCTTGCTCCATGTGACTTCTTGGTGTAACTTTACCAATATTGTTCAAGTCGTTTGAATCGTCGTCCGATGCAATTTGTGTTTCTATCCTTCGAATGGATATATTGCTACTAGATTCACCGTGACACAGTGAATCCTCAGCACTGATCACGTGCTCCAAATTATTGTGATTATTCCCAGTCAGCTCAACTATCGTTATTGTTGGAATTGAACTTTCATCAACAGTTTCAACACTGAAAAATATTGTATCTTATATTAAACATTCCATAACATTATTTTCGGAAATGACATATAATTCAAAGATTAAATCTATAATAACGGTAAGGTTTAATATTGCATGATTAAGAAACTACTATAAGGGAATGATCGAACAAACTTCGATGTATAGAAGTGTAGATGCTCACATATTATAAGGTGACATAAAAGAAGATTCACTTATGCATTCATGAATCGGTGAATATGGACAATGCATACGTGGATTTAAAAGTGCTTCATCATCATTAAGCAGAATATTGCTCCAGTCTGCATTGAATGTATACGACAAATCGTGTGCATCATATAACATAAATGAATATATGATATACCGTGAATTCATATCTCGCTCGGTCGCTCTCTCGCAACTCCACTACGTTGGTCACACAAAGTCATATGAGTCACCAACAGCTGATGGCTGGCGCCGCTCAGCTGCCTGCTACCAGTGTGCTTTCTTTATACACAAACCACGCAACTTTCACTCTTTCTATTCTTGTATTACTTTTTATGATACTCCGATATCATAAGTGAAACATATCACTATTTACTATTAAACATAACATATATATATATATCTCTATGATAAGCTCATGTGAAATTACAAGCAACGGAGAACTTTTTGGAATCTTCGATATACGGTAATTAATATGAAGCTAACAGTTGAATGCAATAATGCTTCCAATGGCATTTTAGTTGGGAGTAATTTATAGGAATACGAAAATTGCAGATAGGCTTTTCTTGCTAACGACAGTAGCTGGAGTAACGATTTGGTTCACTTGATATAACATAGTAAAGAAAAAGATAGATGCGACCGTAAATTACAACGATTGAGATTAATATGACAGAGAAGCGAGTATGTTTAGTCCACTTGATTCAATAATTATGGGAAATAAACAAATGACAGAGCAATAGATTTCACAGATATATTTGTGAAATATTTTGTAGAATGATGACAGCACAGTACGCGAAATTTGAAATGAAATAGAGGAAGAAAAATAGGCGTTAATTATATCATACACCAATAACGATTATTACTAATAATATTCACGAGGTGTACGTACGCGAAAGTATATTATGTCGTACACGGTATCTGGAAAATGACATTTCATCATTATAGTGAGTGTATGTTATTATGGTAAATAGTATGAAAGCACGGATTCATTTGCACACACCATCCGTTCATCTCGCATTCGACGATTTTCGCCTTCACATTTGCTATACTAGTCGTTTAAATTATGTTACAGCAAGGAAATTTCGATTGTATGTTGAAATCAATCGTATGTGCAATAGATCACCGTCTTGGAAGATCTTTAGAATAGTCTAACACTAACGGGTTATCAAATTTTCATACTAAATGGATGTACTAAAGCCGTAATTTGTTATACATGTGAGCATGTATTGAATCAATGAGGTGTGATGCTCATGAAATTTTCAATCTATATGATTCCATGAAAATTTATGCAATGAATCATATGATTAAGTAAATGAATGCACGCAAATTCATCGATATAGGAACAATTATGAATGAAAAACCATTATGAAGGCTATCATCATCACCATCCATATACATTTATGTCAATGATTTTCGAAGAGTAAACTGCAAATAAAAGACAAGTAATGATAAATAAAAGGTTCCGAAAATTTTTAGATAACGTACACAAGTGCTCACGTTGCGGGCCAATATGAAATCCATCCGCATTTCAGTGGGCAACAGAATGAACCCCCACATCCATAAAACAACTGACATATACGAAGCCATCATCTAATTTCTCCAATTGCAAACAATGATAGATTTGATATACGTGCCTAAAATACTAAATCTATTCACATGTACGGTTGTGAACTCGGTTGTGAAGCTGAACTAAAAACGCACTCTTTATGAAGCATATTCCAGAAAATAGGACGAATATTTTCATATACAGTACATAATAAAGTCAAGTTGCTGTGGAAGTGCGTGGAGTTATTCGAGTATTTCTTTCATAAGTGAGCAATGAATACTCATTGTACAGAACGTATACGTACGCTCACCAATTGATCAATCGGCAGTACGGCAATAACACCTGTCCTCATGGCAATTTTCAAAAATACAATTTTCAACCATTGTGTATCAGCTGTTCGACATTCATTGTGTGAATAGAACAAGAAAAAAATGTAACAGCAATGCATGACGATATTCTATGAATCAGAAGATCGATTAAAGGATTTTTACTGCTTAAATAGAAATGATAAGGACTCTTCATTTTATCAATACATAAAACTGCCTGCGCGTATACGAGTGGCCCAAACTAATTGAGTTTCAAATTTTTAATAATTCAGTAGCACGGTCATTGACCAATGAACAATTTTGAATTTATAGATCATGGCCATGAATGTACCTACCTACAGAATTCCAAATGTTCTTGTTCCTCAGTCACTGCTTCCACAATATCTTCAATCGACAGTCGTTCGTTATTATTAGGAAATACTGACATGCTTGTAGTGCTACCCAACTTCTCCAATTCCGCAACTCACTGTCATAAGTTTATATTCCTCTCTTGCACTGCTTCCTCTATTTTATTTTTCGCTTCTTTCCCTTCGTCCACCCGTTATCCTGTTTTCACCTGCTATATTGACTAAACACAATTCAGATTCACACACTTGTATTCCAGTAATGGTAGTAAACTGTTAACCGGCCGGTATCTCGAAGAATTGAACGATCATATAAATGCAATCCAAACACATCACTGTCTTTCACATCATATTCTTCTATTCACCGTAAACCGAATCACATTTATGTATCTATTTGACCACATTATTTCCCTTCATCGTACATAAATTTACATACATTAATCGATGATTATTTTGTTTCGTCTATTCATGTGATGATAATCGTGTTGGGTGTAACTATGCTGCGCGCGCGCGTATGTGTGTATGCGTATTTGTGTGTGTCACACACGGGTGATATGCCAGGGTGCGTCAACACAACGTGCACTTAGCACACTTTTATGTGCACACCAATGGCTAGCACGTTTGGTCGCAATTAGTCACAGCTCATCATGTTCATGATTATGATGTACAGACCCATCGGCTGTTTATAAACGTATCGGAATATTATTGATAATCATTCCAAAGCGTAACCACTTCGTGGCGCTAAAACAACGCCCAAGCGCGTTTTGTAATGGCGATGTTTGGCGGGAAACAGCTGAGGCCCCCACAATGTACGATTCTCACGATAGATATCAATCCGCCGCGTACCGGTATCAGGATCGTAGCTAGTTTGTGGATTCACCGCTACCTTCCACAGTCCCCACTCCTTATAAAGTTTTATTCGCCACTTCCTTCAGCACACACTGTGGATTATTGCATGTGCGGTGAAGAACGTTGTAATAGTGAATCACGAAACTATAACTTCCAAATTTGGCTGCAACACCGGTTTAATAAGCGCATCATATTAACTCAATTCCGTCAAAATTTTTTCATCAAACGTAAAAGTCGTTGAATCTTTACATATTGAGCCATTCATTCCACGTTGTATATACACTGATCACAATAACACGCACTTCATGTGAGAACATAATCATGGAGTAGTGCATTTTATTGAGCTAAACGTAATGCATATCGTTGCAACGTTTTCATGCACATGTCCATAAAATCAATTAAAAAAACTTAACATTACAATTATAATTTCAACTTTTCCGGAAGTCGGAATTTAAGCAATTATCATGTTGCTTTTTGATTACAGTAAGAATGTACTTTTGCTACATCAAACTGCTGATTCTCACAAGTTAACACACGATAGACTTACACTTTTCCGGCAGACGACACTGAAATGAAACGAGAATAATTTATTCGATGGCACGCAGGCGACATGATTTAATGTTTCCTCACTGTACTGAAGGATACCAAGGACCAATGATCACATTGAGATTTTTGACCCTTTGTTGTTTTTACATGTCAAATGTGTTATATTTTTCCATATATTCATTTATATAATATCCAGTCAACACCATTTATTTGAGAAAAACCTATTCCGAAAACATGTGTTTCCCTCCCCGCCCCTTCCACACAAACACACACACGCATATGTACACACACACGAACACATATATATATATATATATAT
>JABMBR010001406.1:0-88646 GCA_018881525.1 Meteorus sp. PSUC_FEM 10030008
CCCCACCAAGTGAAAAATAAAAAAAAGCGAGTCCTTCCAACAAAACCAAACCAAGCATTGAAAAAGTTAAAAAAACTTTGGCAGTTTGATTACTCTCGCATTGAAAACTCTATAGAAATGTTACCGGCACAATAACTCTCTGATTCTGTGGTCATTATTCGATTCAATTACCAAACATCTGAAAATCCGAGTTTAAAAAACAATTCTCGACTATCGTGTAGCCAACTATTCCGTTACCACAGAACTTCAAACTCAAATCACACCAATATATATGAAGTAATTTCATTTAAGATTAATTTATGTATGTACATAGTCGTGGCTACAATTCATAATGAGCTTGCATATTCAAAAAGCAACTCGTTGTGAAATGAATAACTCTGGAAGGCACTTGAGCCAAGTACTTGGAAAAATATTTTCAACTTCCCACTTGGTCTCCTATCCGCACCATCATTATCATTGCATCAGCTATTCGTACTTATATTTCCTCATCTTCTACACCTTCCACTCAGTCAATCTTGAATGAAATGCCATGATAAATAGATATGAAGTAATCAAAGTTACTGTATCGTTTTATCCGTTTGATATTCTGTTCTCGATAGATGACTCACTTGATTTTCAAACACATTCAATGACATTCATAGTCTACTGTCTGTTCAGTCATTCATTTCATAAAATCGCATTAATTCAATGCGATATTTATGGTTTCCAATGTGGTGGAATAAATCAAGTTCATTTTTCATATGCAATAGGATAAAAAAAAATGAATAGAACATTGAGATTATATGGATTCATATTGATCATTCCCACAGAGTAAGAGGACTAATCACTGTTGAAACCATCGACTCTGCATTTATTGATATAATCTGAACTTCATTCTCTCCCAACTATGCATTTTCACGAAGCCATCAAGAAAGAAATATATTCAATGCCTTTATCGCACTTTATTCAGTGCTCGCGTATTCCATTACAGTACAATTTTATTTCTCTCAATGGGAAAACTCTTTTTCCATAAAACATAAGCAATACGATAAAAACAGTGAAGAAACGCCGAAGGGTATGACGATACATAAGACAACACATGGAGGACCAATATATACAAAGAGAAAGGAAATGAAAGTTAATAAAAATAAAAGAACAAAAACTTTTATAAAAATAAAAACACAACTGCCTTTCTTTGTTTTCAATGTATATAAATTCTTTTTTCTTTTCACATTGCTACTTTACATTGTCATCAACACTGCGATCTTTTCTTTCCTCCATTCACTTTATTGACGCGCGACTTGTTCCGCGAGATGTGCCCCAAGACAAACAATCTTATGTATACAAAATAATACTGAAATGTATATCCTCGATGCAGATGAATCGAATGGAAAATACCAACAAAAAAAAAACACAAATAGATGGAACTGAATAAAACAAGGTGGAGGAAAATACGAAAGAGCAGGATAGTGACAAGAGGATGTGAAGCCTGTTTGCTAATAAATATGTACCTCATATGTTGCATGTTTAATATACTTCTGATATATAAAAATACACAGAGCAAAAATTTCAATATCCGCGACGTGATTTTTCTCTGCAATATTTTCTTTTTTCTTTTTCACTTTTGATGGAGAACAATACTAAAAAAAAATGTGGTCACACAAAAAAAAGTTTGTCATTCAACTGCAAAACGATAAATAACCCGATGAGGCGGAAAGAGATAATCAGTATCGGGTTGGAATATAAATAATCAACAACGGAAAATAACAGCTTTTCCACCCCGAATGTAATCACGTGTTTATCGAAGCGTATCTAATTCACTTCACCATGAAAAATTGATGAACTCCCTATTACCAACACATCTATCCATTCTGATTGGTTATCGACATAATCAGTGCAGTTCACTTTGATGTGCAAATTTTCACCATGTTCACTTCGACATTCATTGACATACAAAACAAACATTATTTATATTCCAATATGCTACACGATGTGTACAAACAAAAGTCTCATGAATTATAGTCCAATTTATTTGATGAATAGAAAACAATAGTGGAAAGGTCAATGAACACACTGCTACCGATATTCAGATAAAATCTGTCAGAACGAGGAACACAAGGAAATGAAACAAAGCAAAATTCTCCAATGACATCGAAATTCAATTCAAGCAAAAGCATCACCATCAATATATCAATTTTAATGCAATCAACCTTGACATGCACCAACTTGTCAATACCACAATTTGACTTTGACATGGTACAACTGAAGTGTAACATTCAACTAACATTTAGCATGTCAACATTACAAATACTAATTATAACTAACAATAAGTAATGCGTGAAACATTATTGGAAATCGAAAATTTAACTATCAATTAAGCGTTGGGATAAACGTTGAAAATTATCTGACATTAAACTTGAATTTATCGACACATATACACATACGTATGCAAACCTCTAAATCCTGAATAAATCATGACATAAACGCCAACCACCCATGACATTAATGTAGCACAGCATCAACTACGGCAGAGTGTGGTTACGTCGTCAACGTCTCAGTCTCTCCAACTATCCTGCTCTCCTTCTTGCCCTTACTTATTCGTTCATCCGATCTCCATCGCACTCACGGTATTATCACAAAGCCGAAACAACGTGAAGGTACACCCACAATAGTGATCGACACTTCTACTATCCACAGGCACATCCTGAGTGTAACGTAACATGTATATACACGTCAAAAGACGACGAAGAGTGAGGAATGATGAAAGACTGGAGAGAATTGGAGTATATACGTTCACACATCGTGTATTGTAGTGTCTGCAGTGTGAGTGATGTGATGAGTTGGTGTACGAGTCAATATAATATAACAGAAGGGAATGGGTGGTATTGTTCGCTCACCGTTGAGCTTCCGACAATGCGGCGCCGGCAGATACAACGAAATTACGAGTTTTAGTTCAATTTACAGCTGTTTCTTTTATTCAAATACAATTTCCTAGTTCAATGAATGAAATTCTACTCACTGGTTAAGTTAAATTGGAATCAATCCATTCTCCCAGTGTCCACACATCAGGAAAAAAAATCATCTGCAGTGAAATGGTTAATATGATTTTCTTTCTCCATGTCTCTAAACCAATTTTTTCCTACAAGCATGGGTGAAAATTAGACTCCGATTACACAACCTGAAGAAGTTTTATCTTCTCATAGAAAAATATTTTGTGGTCAATTGAATGGAAATCAGTTCATGTGGTATTCAAAGAGTTGATGAGAAATGAATTCTTACTACGAAATTACTCTGCACACGAATACATAAATACTAGACAAATATTCTATCTGATCATTAGTGTAAATATTCGAATGGGTTTTTCCGAGCAAACAAAGATCGGTGCGAAATCGATTGATTTTATTTTAACGACCATTACCTCAGAGTAAACATCTGACCAATTTATCAACATGTATATCTCTCTCGTCGATTAATTCATGTTCACTCATGGTCTATCCAAAGAATTTGTTATTGATTGTTCATGTGAATACACATATATATAGATCTGTATAAATATCCTCTTCAAAAACCAATCCTCACGCATATTCCACTACCAGCAAGTTTTTCCAACGCAGATGGTAGAAAAAATTCGCCACCCGCCAAACAATACAGCATATAGAGAGATGAAAATTGTTAGGAAAGAACAAAAAAGTATGAAAGCATTCACGACAGCTATGGCGAAGGCCATGTGCCCTGGGTACTATTTATCCAACCTGGAACCTATTAATAATATCTTGTTTTTTTCATTCTTTCTCTCATGGGGTTGTACTTCTTCCTTTTTTCCAATCGATCATCGAAATCCACGGTGAAAAAACGAAGAATAAATTCAGGGGGGAAGGGTGACATCTTTCAATCAAGAATAAAGTTCCTCGTACCTGAAATATTTCTTGGCCATACTCCAACACCAACTTTCCTTTTTCTATTTTTTGAATATATTCCAACTTCCCAGTAGCAATTGATTGATCAACCCAATGATTAGGAGATTTTAGAACAGACGCCAATTCAGAACTCTTACACCTACACTCAGTATATGCATTTAGTGATTCTAGATATACTCCACCTAATGAAAATTGAAAATCACTGCTAATCTCACATGTCTGAATCTATTAAGAATTGAATTATTCATTCCACATCCCGCAATTTGAATGAAGACTATGAAATAAAATATAACAAACTGCTGTGATTACGAATTACAAAAGCGAGTTACTGTAGTGCTAGTTTGAATGTGAAAGCAACTTTCGGCAAAAAATCACAATGGAAAAAACGAACGTGATAATGGTGGAAGAATGTGATCAATTTGACCTTTCTTATAAAATGTCTGACAGAGAAATAAAAAATACTCCACAAAGATCCGACTCCATCTCCCTATCGATTTTTTCCCACCCACTTTATCTCAGTCTTTTTTTTTATAGTAGTAAAACTCCTCTTTACGTCTCTACGATGATTTTAACCGGAGATTTTATTCGCTTCAACCATATCAACTGACAGTCTTTACGATGGCAACGAGATTACGACTTCACGACGCCATGAACAACTTGGATAATCATATTGAATGAGAAAACAAAATTGGATGCATTCATGAACAAATTTCACAGTTAGAATTCTTCATATACCGTTACCAACTAACAGACTTCAATAACTATCAAAGTTCCTGACATTTATCAAGAAAATTCTTGTACTCTAATTACGAACGAAACAAGAATGAGACCAACCCCCATAACCCCAGAAATAAGTCTCGTCAGACTACCAATTACATTCTACTTCAGTCAGAACAGCACAACGAATAAATATCGAGACAAAAATAGGTTTCCGCCATTTTTTTCCACTGAGTAGTCGTCAATGATATGAGTTTTCATATTAAAACTGACTAATGAAAAACAGTCTTGAGAGAAGCATAGAAATGATCAATCACCCATCAAGGAGCGAACTAGATTGAAGGTTATTCGTGATAAAGACATGAGCGTAGTTCACAACTGACTTGTAATCAACATTCAGAAAATACACGACGAATCCATCCTTTACACCACCTGTCTGACACTACTTTTACTATTTCTACTTCATCCGCACTAGTATCATGATATATCACACAACCGAACATCACGTAAGAGTCAGAGTTGGGTTATTCAAGAATAAAACATCGGATTGCAATCCATCTTGATCAAATCTACCAACACGAAAATACAAAATTGTAACGTTATAACGATAAGAAGGACCTGAATCAGCAAATATATCAAAGATCCTTATTTATTCACAGTCCGAGTTAGATAATTAACTCAACTTGATTGATCATAATTTTTAGTACAGAAAAAAATCTGCAGTTCTCCTAAAACCACCTGAATTTGACGTACAATCCGTACAGTCAAGAAAAAATTGCAGATGGGACCCACACCGATAAACAGAGATCCCCTACTTGTACGCAAAAAGCAGCATCCGAATTGGATTCCTTCGGAAACATGTCAATAGCTATAGACAAGTAGAAAAATTTCCCTTCCTGCAATTAGTGATCAACGAATTGACAGTCTCATATGAATAATAAAAACCATAGACAAACCCTCCGTTTCATCTCCACTGAAATATCACACGCGATCGATGTTAGACAACACTTAGAATCCAGCGCACGACTCAATGCCTGCATACATAAATATAACAAAAATTACCCATCAATCTATTATTCAGTATGTTGATAATTATGAAAACTAATGACAGCAGAAAAATATAGAACGGCTGGCAGTGTGTTGTGAGTTTGGATAGTCGCCATTGAGAGAAGAGAATGGGCAAGTGGCGTCGCCTAGAGGCCGTATATCGACCCACAACCTAGTCCCCCTCAATTCTCCTCCCGCAACATTAATGCACATGACTACCAATGCATGCATATGCATATGTGTATGCATTAGAACCGTGTTACCTCCACTAACATATCCACACTCGGTTTATATTCTATAGAGCATGTAACTGCTCTCAACTCTCACATTCAACCATCACATATACGAAACACATTGTTAAGTGAATGACATTAACAGTCTTCGATGTCACCGCACGCCAACTCAAGTGTGTACTTAGCCATGAGATCATCTCCGGGCCCTTCTTGATTTATGCACTATACCTATGCATAGACATATGAGCTCAATGTATTAATACAATTTTCGAGTGAAGGGATGTAAAAAATTTACAGAAAATATTATTTATTTTCCATGAATTTTATTACAAAACACTCGGATCATTGAGATCAATCAATAAATTTTTTTATCCGAGATGATTCAGTTTCTTCTTTTGTAATTAGTACAAATTCAGGTGTCAACACGGAGAACGATCTATTACCGGGAAGTTCGACTCGTATAAAGAAAGATGATGTTGACATCTTGTGATATTATAGCAATCCATCAAAGTTGTCTGCTAAGTGATAAATGACATATTGGAAATAATGTATAGGAAAATATCAATTTTCGATTTCGACAAAGCGGAGGAATTAATAACTGCGCTTGTGCGATTTACTGATCTCATATTATCAATTCTAGAAAGACAGATGAGATGGCCGTGAGATTGTTACATGTAGAAAGAATTGATTGAGGGATGAAATTCGAGCAAATGGGATTGAACAAAACCAAAGACAGTTTGGTAGTGTTTCATATGCTGTGTGTTGCGTATACATATGAATAGGGGTGAGTCGAGAAATAGGGCGGAATAAGTCAAGTCGAATGGCCTCGTAACTTAATCGAGTCGTTTCTAATCGATAAGACGATTCCCACTGTATGAGATTCGGTTGAAAGCAGGGACAGGCATTGTTGATGTGATCAAGAGCAAGCTTGTCAACGTTTTCGAGTTATCTTATTAAAACCTGAGTCATACAAATATTCAGCATCCTCTTCGACCCTATGAATGATATTCCAAACGTATATTTACAATATCTGAAGCCACTATGACCTAGATCACACGAATTTGCTTTAAGACATTGACAAGGATTTCCAGAATGGTTGAACAAAATCTCGAAATGCCAACAAAGTAGACCTTCGCCGAAATCCGGGATTCGATCTGAATGACCCTTTTTGAACTAACGACCCAGATGACGAAGTTCAGAAATATGGAAATTAATTTTGAACCATACAAGCTCCATTGAAGTTTGGTCGTATACGTAAAACATATTTAATTCATACACGACCCATAAATGGTAAAACTATTGATTTAATGTCTGCTTACAGTTATCAAATGAAAAAATATGAACCTGCTGAGGAATTCTATATGATACATGAACGAATTGGTTCTTACGTGTATGAATTCTCGAATTGTGCCAACAAATATTCATTGTATACAATTTCGAAGTGATGTTTAGTAATAATTATATGATCATATCACCTAGTTCCAATTGAACACAAACTATATGTGACGAAGCACGAATAAATTTCTTATCATCTTGCAATGGACATCCTCTATATGTCCAAACGATGATGCATAGCGAGATAAATCATGAACGATAACAACTATCGTGTCGAATCGTAACGATGTGATTATTAAATACCAACTAGTTCAGTAACAGGTCAACTAATTAAGTAGATCAGGTTGCCAGATGATGATGTATGCTGTCATCATTCATGGATTCGTCTGCAGATGAAGTCAGAATAATTTCTAATATAATTACGACCTCCTACGAAAGTCCCTTTAGAATGTGTCAGATGATTTCATTCTTGATCTGCTCATACTCCTCATTCACCTGTTCAAAATTATAAATTTTGCTACATGATCGACATCAATCCAATTGTGTATATCATAAGTTTCCATTGGTCCTATATAACAGTGAGTATAGACCATCACAAATATTGATTCCTGACTATTATTCAGATATTGATTGTTGAATTAGTAGAATAAGCCCACCCAATAATCTTCTTCAAACTTTGAAATCCATAGAACATATATGTTCCATAGAATTATCTGAAATCCAGGTGATCAATATTTCTAATTTAGTATTCTAGCTCCATATGGTCTCCGTCGTCAATGGTGATATTATGAGAGCTAATGCAACGGTTAATTTTGAACAAAGCCCATTCAATTTGAATCTCATGGCTCAATATTTCCCAGGAAAATTCTACAGGTCCGTGGAAAGTCTTGAATTTTTTTTTATTCATTCGTGGAAAATATTTGTCCATTCTGACATTTTCGATTGACACAGAGAATATTATGTTCACAATACTCGAACAAACTGTAAATCCGGTCGGGATATGACAGCTGCTATCGAAGTATTGTAAATTTGTTTAGAGTGATATTGTGCAAATTCAGTGTTCAGAAAATTAAAATTTTTTATGGAAGCCCAGAAATTGTCAAAATTTTTTTCCCCCTGAATCTAAAACCTGAAGACTACTCCTTTATATACGTAGCTGTGCCAAGTGTTTCAATTCAAGTCTTTCTTCGACCTGAGCACGGTAATTCCTCTTTTTTGTTCCAGAAATCTCCAAGTCAACACGACTTTCGACGAACCAAAAAAATAATTTTGCAGCTGATACTCTAGATCAAATATGTTATGCCACCTTTGACTTTATATTATCTCCTTTTCTTCCGTCGTCACATTTTCGTTCCACTTTCATCACACAACCACACTCACAATCATTTTCCCCGATAATTCTTTCCCTTTGATAGAGTTTCTTTAATTTTTTCCTAACAACAACAAAATATCTTCAAGAAAGCGATAATAAATTAACAAAAGATTTAAAGTTGGTACAATAACAGAAGTGAGTCTAGACATTTCTATTGCTTTAACCAATGTGTGTGTATATATAACAAGGTAACTATACTTGTTCCTTCAACCTCTCTGTGTCCCACTTTTATTTTTCTTATTATTTTTCTCCATTCATTTCGCCCCTTCGTAAATGATTTTTTTTCCATTCCTCTTTTTTTCCGGTTCTTTTCTCTGCACTCTTGCCAATTCGCACATGCAACTCGACCCTCAGCTACTTTTCAAGTCTCTTTTCTATTTACACGGAAAATAAAGGTGGAGCACGTATGTACAAGAAGTAGCATTCTCTTTCCTTCGTTAAATTTTCTATAGTCTGTGTATAATGCAGTCATTTTTCATTCACATGTACAATGCATTCTGTCTTCCTCATCTTTTCCCATATTCCATGAGAATTCGTTCCCACCTATTTATCTTGTTCTTTCATGTATAAAATAAATTAAAAGCTCCACTTACTGACCGTCTACAATTATTTCAGGTGACGTGGTTTTTATGAAAGCAAAAAATAACTTTTGAAAATGCAAAAATTTCGTAGTATTTTTTTTTTTTAACAGCAGTTTATTGTGCAGCATCATATTTAATTGTTCAGAAGCTTCGAAATCCTACCGTCCAATATCTATACACACATAGACCAACTACGTGACAGTAAGTCAGTTAAATTTACGAGGGACTATTCGCACACGACGTTATTCGCTAGTCTGCCCATACATAATACGCAAAGCTCACACGGTAGTGCATCGCATGTCCTGTAGAGAAGTGTACACGACGAGAAGACGCTCAGCTGCATATATCGTATCTGTATATACATATAAGCTCTCGAGATCTGCTTCACTATGGGATTTGAGATCGAATACCAATGGGCTATTTTGCACCCAGCTCGCGCAAACATTCTTCCTCATGTATATCTTATATATAAATGCAACTATACAGTAGGAAGACATTTATTACGTGAGTCACAAAAATCTACAAGAGGAAATATTTTTAGCCAGTAAAAACAGCGATGTTCGTGCTCATGAAACGGTGGACTTTGTTCATCTCAGTATCTTTTTTATTATTTATATTCCTTCATCTCTACACTCTCATACAACGTGTGAGCGTGCTTATATTTTCTCATCTCGTTTTCTTTTCATTCCACAAAGAACTCTGCAATTGGCCTAGTTGGCAATGTAGGTTTTAGTCATGTCGTCTTTACTTCATATACAATTACGAGTGGTATTTCTATAAAGTATTTTCACATGGTCAGAATGTGGGAAATTAAGAAAAAAAAAAAATTGTGCTGGACTGGAATTGATAGGATGGTATGGAATGGCAATTTAGATCAATGAATAGTGATAATGGACAATTGCCAAAGTACGGTGTGGTGAAAGAGGACACGTGAGACAATTGAAAGAAAATGTAGAAACTCATTGTTCGATACTTTCATGAGATCGATCGTCTTTATCGTTACTGATACTCGTTACATCCATATAATAGTGAAAAAGACACGTCTGCAATCTTGATAGAGGGATAAAAAGAACAGCCAAGGGAAATAAAACCAAAATGATATCGATATACGAGAAAGATGTGTACTCAATTTTCTTGTCATTATTTCGCTCTAGAAATCCTGTCATGAAAAATTTTTATCTCGTAAGCCAAATAATCTTCGGATAATCAAAACCACAGTGACTGTTCATGATATACAAAAAGTGGAGAAATATTGTGAAATTTGACGTTTACAATTACAAACTCACGAATAATAAATCAATCACGATATGGCCATGAGACAAATTGTCGAGATGGTTCACATGCACTACAACTTACACTTGAATAAGAATCTGTACACTTCTACGGTGAATTTCAATTCTTTTTAACAGGATATTAATTATTGTCCTTCAAATAACAAAACGGTTTCAATTTTCAACACGATAATACCACCTCATCTTCATTTTTTTAATATCCCACGAATATAAATCCTCGGAGACTTAAATAAACGAAAAGAAGTGGATGAACATATAAACCAGCAGCGAAATGATAGAAATTAGTTTGCGCCTTTTTTGCGTGTTTGCACTTTTTCAAATTAAACGTTATTAAAAGTTCCTTCTCATACATTTTAGTAGTTGACAAATATTTCTTCAGAAGCCACTTAAGATTTGATGAGCACGCTTATCGTCGTCATAGTGCAAACGCGTAAACATGAAATTAGTGACACTCGATGTCGGAAACAAGTGATATAAAGGGGTGTAAGCAATGGGAAAAGCGACGACGAGCCACTTATTTCATCGACCATACATTTTCCACTTCAAAGCTCTAGTATGTATCTCACGCTGGTGCTCTGGATTATATATAGACACCCATACACCTATATTAAAACGACACGAAGTTTCTCGATTAACGGTTTCCCTTGAGCTCAAAATTAATTCAAAACTTTGTTTGGCAGAAAAAAAATTTTTTTCTCTTCGTTTTTTTTTAGCACACATTGGTGCACGTTGCCGAGTGTATCTATATCTCAGTGAAAATTGCATAAGTTAAAATCTGTTCTCACACTTGTGTTCAATCGTGAATTTCTATTTTTTTTTTTTTTTTTCAATGCCATGACTTTTTTCCTCTAACTTTTTCCAATTTTGTATTTCGTCATTCTCATTTACTCAGAGCACTACAGTACTTTCTTCTGCATCATGAATTGAAATAATTGCCAGCTAGAAAAATGAAGGAGAATAGTCAAGTGAGAAATAAAAAGTAGACCAAGTGAAAATCTCAGAAAAATACAGAAAGTGGTAACAAGAGGTAGAATAGGAAAGAATAAACGACCCTTCACGTCACGCCACCAGTGAAAACCCTGGACTTGATGGTTAACTGCCACCTGCTCGAGTTTCTTCCAGCTTGAACAATAAAAAAGGATGAGAATAAAAACAAGAAAATGATACAACATTGTTGCTTGGTCAGAGAGCAAGAGAAAAATGTAGACAGAAGAAGGAACAAAAATGTGGAACAATGGATGAATGAAGAATGACCTTGGAAACCCTTTCAAATCTGAGATTGTGCTCATAGGAAGCTAAGTTTAAACCACAAAAATCCAAAATGTATAACCTAAAAACCTGATTAAACAAGAGATATGAGTAGTTTTCATTTGTCGTCATCAAATCACATATTGCCAGATAATAATCCAAATAATATAAACTCTGAGATACCTCCAATTGAATCCCATCAAATAATTCTCTAGATGTTGAAATATTCAAAGGTTGTTTTATTGATTTTACCCAAATGGAAAAATTATGTTTTGGGGTTTCTTCTTATCAATTCTGCACATCACACAATAACTGAGAAAGACTCTATTGATTGCTCCATTCATTCGTTCATCATTAAATTATTCAAATTGATATTGCCAATATAGCAAGAATAAACGAAATACTCGTTGAAAATGAATGAAAACATCATGAATATTTGAAACTACGAAATCCATCAAAAGTGATATGAAACTAATTTGTAAATTGTCGCAATTGAATATACATGGAATATTTCAATCAAGCACTCATGTATGATTGATATCCCCGCTCGCTTGATGTTACATCAAAATTATGTTAATTGGAGTAACTAGTGAAACAACAAACACTCATGCAAGCACAGCGATATTATTATAGTTGGGATCTTGTTGAATTTGTATGATGGATCATACATTGTATATATACCCAAAGTAGAAAGCGTGTCTGTTTCAAGAGCAAGGTGGTATGCGCAGGATGAAGAGATAAAATGTTATCCCTGAAGCTCAACTCTGAGACTGAAAAATTCATGACAAAATTTATAATGAAATATATAATAAAATTTTTTTTCTTCGCCTCATTCTTACCAACGTCGTTGTACATTCACAATGGCTTCTATTTCAAGCATAAAATTCCAAATTACTTCTGCAATGTATTTACCGTTATATTATATGAAGAAAGTAATTTTTTGCGAGTGAATAACAAAGCATCTGCATGAATGAGTTGAAGTGGAGAAAATAACATAAATTTGTCTGAACAAAAGCACCAAACGACTCGTAATAACTTGATGTTATTACAATGTTAATTATTTAAAAGTGGAATTGTTCACTTGGTATATCTTTAAATTTTCATGTTCATCAAGAAGCTGAAGATTACCAAGATAAAGACATGCAAAGCTCCTTCATATCTTTCTGTGCAACTGACTAAATTAATTTTCATACCATTTCCCAAGTTATAGCATATGTCTATATGCAACGCGCCAGTTGCCGACACTATCTTCATGTAAAATTATTTCCTCAACGATTTTCTCTCACGTACTGGAACCAAAACTAACCTGAGTCGAATTCACCCAGTTGTAGATAAGACGCAAAACCATTTTCCGTTACCGTCAGACTTACTGTCAGAATAAATTCTACCTTCTTCGTCTTTCCTATTTTTTCTCGCACACTATTTTCAACGCCTTTCTCACATCTTTTCATCACTCACCAAGAGCCGTTTTCATCTTATACGAACATTGAATGGTTCTCAAGTGAAGACATATAGACACAAACTTATTGGAACGAAAGAAGAAATGGTAACGGAATGATTACTAGAACTCGGTTGAATCAATTTCGAACTAACACATGTGCAAAAAATTAATTTCACCCTTAACGATACGACTTATCTATTGTCAATTGCTCCAAAAATATTGAGGTCAAATAATAAAATCATCATTGAAAAAATCCATCGAATTGGGCATTGAACTTGCACACATAGATGTCTCCAGTCAAAAGTGATATGTACAATTTAGTGAATCGAATTCTACCCCAACTACAATTCATGCTATTCCCCTGATGACACAGTATACGTTACATAGAACATGGAAGCGATGGGAATTCCACCACAGCGTATAACAGAAAAGCTATCGAACGAGGTCGCGTACGTTCCAGAGCACTCAGCAGCAGCCTCCACTATTATCAATCATGAAAGACACCGAGAACAAACCTCCGTCCACCCCCGATCTCTTCGGTAGAACTCAATTTCCATGCAGAAAGTAAACTATTTCTATCATGGAAAAGGGAAATATGTATACCACATCCTGCCTTCTCCAAAAGCTCCTTGATGTATGACGCAAATTGAAATTTTAATGTCTACATTGCCAATGTATTGCATTTTCATTCAATTAGATCATTTCAAAATTTTCTGAATCATAAATCTAGAAAATTATCACAGTTATTCAATAGCGATTGCACTGCTAATCGAAATATTCATGATCCAATGACGCATGAGAATCGAACCGAAAGTATCAGAGTATATGAACCGAATTGTGAAACAATAATTGAAACCAACCATTCCCGTTGTGTTCGACATGCACTGAATCTGTATCTATTGATCTGCATAATTCTCATCATAATTCCTATTATGGAATTGATTACCACGCACGATTTACGAATGTACATTATTGGAAATGTAATATTTTCTACCGCAAGGGAATGCTGTAATTCTGTAATTCTATAAAATATTATCACAATGTTGATAACAATATGAATAAATGAAATTTATCCGACCACAAGTTGACCACAACGAGGATTAAAATTAATTACGGATTTCTCGTAATTCTACAAAATTCTTCTTCTAACACGTGTATCAATCGAACTTAAAACGTTCCTGGTCCGAGTACAATAACTCTTCGAATTTGCCACGAAGCTTTTACGAGGCTTTTTCATGGTATTTAGGAGCTTTCGTCATGAGCAATAAATTGCAGCTTGACTATGGCAGTATTTCTCTCGTGTTCTATACCCGTGTGTGAATGTGGGTTATATATGTGTTTGGTAACAATGCGCAGCTGTACGAGTTCAAGGGATGCTCAACACAATTACTTTCGAGTTACTCGAAGTACCCTATGAGAGAAACTTCGCTCCAATAGATAATTCGCATCGTCACCATGCATTAAATCCAGAGCGAGGATTCACGGACACTGGTTATATTAAAGCTCGAAGCATTTCTATTGTATAGTTCCAATCACCATTTCCTGTTGGACTCTTCAAACGCTGAAAAATTTAAACATTTAACAGTATCTTCATTCAACATTTCGATGAGTTTTCATCTCTCCAATCGATACAACGTTCTTGACTTGTACAAAGAAACTCCGTTGAGATGATGAACCTTAAGATATTTGAGAAGCATCTGATGACTTCGACAACAACCTCAATGCCTTTCATGCAATTCAAAGTGAACTTCAGACTGCTTTTCTCCAGTCGAGATTGAGTACATTCGCATAGTCAACAAGGTCTACAAACAAAACCAATTGCAGTGTTGTATCAGTTTGCAACTTTAGAAATAATGTGCATCATCTTACTGAAGATACTTTCATCATAAATCAACTGGTACTGAAATCCCAATCATAACATAATCTGGCATAACAACTCATCTCACACCTTGTACCACAGTCCACTGAAAAATTGTAGAAGATTGTGTACCGTCTTTTTCAATTATCTACATTTTACTAACCGTGAAAGGTTGAACTTGTGACCTGGAAACCTGATATTTATTGACAGAACTCGAGATGGCTCTCCACATATTTCATCGAAGTTCTTGGGTTTCCAGGACAATTTTTCACTTTCCTAAAACTATATTTAATAGCATTTCATGTATTTGAAACATCATTGGATTTTTTTCCTCAATAAAACCAACGTGAAAGAGCACAGTGGAATGCGAATATGTCAAATAACGATTGTTCTCAAAGGTTGAGATGTAACCTGAGAGAGCTATAACATATTCAAATACACTTGAGAAGACATGCACACAGATATACATACACAAACACACATGGGAAATTCTGTACATTTTGCAAAATCACAAGCGAGAGATTGAATGAGCGAGATGAGAATTGGCAGAGGAACATACGCGATGTTTTGTTTGCTCATGGGGGCTGGGAAGGTAGATCCATACACAGTATACATAAATTCATGCATATACATCAATGCGCATATGCGAACGTGATATGCCTGCGGGCATTTCCAAAAGGGACCGAGGGGATGATGGAAATGCTATAGAAAAGGACTGAATATTATACAGTTCAGCAGGCATGAAAGCAATATAGAACTCACTGCCACAAAAAAAAATTGTATCGCACTTTTATTTTAATTCACTCAGTTTTTCGTCACGAACTAAGCCAGAATGATAATCATTCATCCTGGAGCATATTCCTAGAAGATTCATGTTAGATTAATGATCATCGTTCAGAGGGTGTGAAGAAATCATCATGAGATTTATGAACTTTGGTATATTAGAAACTGGACAAAAGAAACAATTAAAGTGATGGCTCTATCTGGGTTTCTGTTCCAGGCGAAAAAATTCGTTTTTCTCATATTGGGGGAAGTTTGAAGATTTCTTTTCATTTTGAAGTTATGAATCTATTCTTGATGATTGAAAACAATTATGAAAGAAGTTTTTTCACGTCTATACGATCCATCCGATTTTTACACAATTTTTATGCATGTGAATAAATGGCATTCCGATAGATACACGATCCAACTTCCTGACAAGCTCAAATGCCCAACTTTTATCCAAAGTGAATATCTCTTCGTTGATATTTGAAATTCTAATATGATTTTTTCTATTTTACCAACATTTCTAAATTGAGTACATGAATATTATAGCAACGTGATGAAAGGACGATGTTTTTTTGACTTGTGGAGTTTGACTCCCCTATAAGAAATGTATATCTGTTCGTAGGTTCATTTAAGCATGATAAATCCAATAAATACATTCTCTAACCGCCCCTATGATTGAAATCTGTGAGGGTACAGCAAGTGACGAGAAGAAAAAAAAATATTTTGTCGCGTAGAAAAATCTGTCGGGACAAATTCAATTTACAAAATGAAATTTTCAAAACCCACCAATCGATTTCCGAATAAAAATGGAACAGAGAAAAAAGGAAAATCAATAAAAACCCATGTGTTATGCTCTGCATATGTGTTCCCTAAGGCAATTCACAATTTCATTTGAACACATATATTCAAACGTAGTAAATATGTACGGTGAACCTTTACGAAGAATCTCTATATTGATAATGCAGTAAGCCAGATCTTGATGTGAAATTGAAATTTTTCACCCACAGTCAAAGAGACCAATCGTTTTGAGGGGTTACACATCCGCTTAGATCATACACACATAGACTTTCATACCACATCATATATAAAAGAAGCAATAAAGAAAGAAGAGAATCATGAGGACGAAAATCGAACACTTTGATACATTTCCAAGTGTGGATCTCCATCATTGGCTAGAGAAATTCATTCAAGTGGAATTAATTGACTCTACCAGAATGGAAATCGAAATTTTTGATGACGTGCTTTCAAACTATGGAAAAGTATTCTGGAAACTTCATGAAATTGAATGAATTATTAGTTCTCCGGCAACAAAATTGTCTTCATTGAAGTGGAGAAATGGACCAAACGTTCGGGGAACTATTAATGCAGAAAAGAAATCCCTGGTTATACCGCTCGTTTCAAATACAATTTCAGATTCCATCAACCACAAGTATTCGCTGTCACGATTTTTTAATTGAATGATAACAAATTATAAACTCACCAATTTATTTAGAAAAGTTTTATTCATTGTTTCCATCAACGGGTGAAACAATGATATTTATTCTACTTCAATTTCATAATTTTCAATCGACCTTCATCAAGTTTCAAGTATCTCATGCAATCCACTTCGTTCAGAATTATTAACAAGACAATCTCTCCAACACTCGGCATTAATAATGATGACTTAACCAATCATTATAACATTCTATGCGAGTGGTGAAATCGATGTGTACACGACTGCTATAGGATAAAATATGAAATATAATAGGAGATGAAATGGCGAAGCCACAAGCAGCAGTAGCAAAAAATAAGGAGTGACGTAAACCGATTATCTTTCATCAGTAAGGACCAGCCCCATATAATTATTTAATGTTACTGCATCACCCTCATATACATTTATATATTTATGTAGTGTACTTGAATACAAAATTTCCCAACTAACTGCTGTTGAAACTTCACAGCGTATTTCATGAGAGTCTTCAAGACTTTCATAAAATAAAAAAACACCACAATTATGAACTGACTTTCAATTCAATTACGATTTGATAAATTTCATGCATTCTCTTCTTTCACATTGAAACATTTAAGATATGATTGAAACTGTGACAATAATACTGTTTGAGCCTTGGAAATTGTTTTATAACAGATTAAATAACTGAAGAAAAATAATGTAACAAACATAAACCAATCGATAAAATATTGTATAGCACACCCTCGGGTCTTGAAAGATTGTGCGAAGACAATGTCAGTAAAGAGGACGAAAGAATAAAAGGTCTATGTGCGACACGACAACTCAACAAAAGTGTAAGAAGCGCATTTGTGTGTATGTGTTCTATCACGTTTTACCTTTCATGCTTTCGAAACTGAATGTACAGAACTGGTGAAGATAAGAAGAAAGAGTTACGGAAGAAGCGCTAGAATGAAATGGAGTTTAAAGCATCGAACGAACATACACCTTGCGCTACCACTTTAATACTCGAGGGATGCTTTTATAGAAAATGACATAGTCGTTTACGTTATAAAGTCACGACTACCAAAAAAAAAAAGTAATCTTCTATGATGTCAATTGTTTATCGTTCTTTCTCAATTATCATTTTTTCTCAATTTTGTTCAATAGATCGTATTGGGTTGAGATACGTGTCTTCAAAGTCGATTTAATATTCATTCCAATGCGAAGAAAAAAATTTGGTAATTTTGTGGGTAATGAAAAATTCCGAATTCGAAGATCGTAATCGCCAATCTATTTTCAAAGCACAAACAGAAAAGTTTTACAATATGAAAAGTCAGTCACATCAAATATCAGCCAGCATTGGATGACATTTGGTAGTTGATTATGTCCTTGTTAAATCCAAGTTGGAACATCAACTGATTGGAAGACATCGAATTAGTGAACGCTAAAAAAAAATTCCACTCACTTGCATGTGGCTGAAGAATTATCGTGATTTGAGATTGAATTTCATTGATGAGTGAAATCTTGTGAAGACTCAATTACATTTGTGGTAAAATGTCATTTTCCCAATTCGAAAATCCCAATCCAATACAGGGATTTCCAATACAAAACTTCCTTACTGAATTTCCCATAATCTACATTGCAATTTAAATAAATTTGGCATGTCCTCGCGATTCCAATAGTCAAAATGGCACTCCAAACACAACTGTTGAATGAGAGTACACTCCAATACCACTATCATTTGACTATATTAACACCATTGAGGATTGGTCGAATGTCCGATCAAATTGACCCATCCTTTTTCTTCTTTTTTACGAAATGAATGCGATAGAGAGTCAGAAAAATAAATGGAACGACGCAAAACCGAATGGAAATATCCTGCTGAGTGTCCTATATATCAGTATATACGTTAGGGTACTATCAAAGTAAATTGATTGATGAACAATCGAATAATAATGACTATAATAGCTAACGGGAGTATTTTATCGTTGCAGTTCACTCATGTACAAAGCTATAAAGGTACATAAAAGTATCGGGAAAATATAATTTGGTAGAAATATAAACTGTCGGTATGTCAAGTATCGATGACATTTTCAGTTCATAGTTCGTGAGATATTACATTATTTCAAATCATGATATACAATTACTCCTTTCGTATTTGTGAATTTCTATGTTCGTAACTAAATTCGATATTTCAAATAATTCGTGTGTAATAATGATCCTCTCAAAGTGATCTGTATATTCCTCAACACACTGATGTTATATGCTTGTGAGTTCAAGAGCGGATTATTGATCGTATATGTATACATAGGGAACTGTGAGTTGAACTTCAACGAACAAAATGAATTCAATGCGAATCTGTGTTAAGCTGGTATGACAATTTCAAGCAAGAGTAGAGTTACACGTGTGATTTATACGTTACTAAATAAAATTTACAATAAGAATTTAGAGTGTAAAATATTGAGAAGAATTTATGATGGAAAAGAAGAATTTGATATGTACAAATAATTCCGTGAAGTTTCGATCAATACCGAGACGATAAAAAATAAATTATTGCAACTAGAAGGCAAATATAATTGGACTCACAAGAACAACCTGAACATTGTTTTCTTGTTGCTCTGTTGAAATTTCTGGAATTATTCGAAATGTACTCGAAAAATAACAACACTGAACTGTCGTTTCCAGCAAATATTTCATTCTGTTGAATTTATACACAAATTTCGAATAAACAGATAAGAACTGAGTATCGATTGAGAATTTAATTCACAAGAATGAGATGAAATTTCTCTACCGAGCTCGAAGACGGAAACACAAAGAAGAACAAACGAGTGTACGACAAAAAAAAGGTCATTGAGAAAAGGCGAAAACAAAATCACGATGTGGCCCAAGACATTGAACCGTCTCTGTCGAATAGTTCAAAATCCGCTTGAGTAAACTTCTTTCTTCATATACCTTCGTGTTGGAACCTGAACTTCAACGAATTGCACGAGATGGATATCGATATTTGCATTCCATTTTATTGAGTCAATGAAACTTATACAACTGGAGAATACAAACACGAATTAATTTCTTTTTTAATTACACCATCACTTATACCAAAATATACATGAGGTACAATTAACAATGAGTTTGCACTTCTAAAGAAGTTTTCACAACTATTCGAACTGGAATGAAAATATCAACTCGAGTTCAATGAAACACGGGAGAATTTTATCTCGATTAAGAACAAACGCAGAAAACGATCTAATTCCCAAGCATGAGTTGACCAAGTTTTTCCATGTAATCATTTAATTAATGTCAAAATGAGTAATGCAGTGGTATTTAACATTCAACTATGATATTGATTCAACTTCTCATAATTCCATAGCTCCATTGCCACTCTCATCATGTAGATACTCCATTTAATATTTAGATATTATAACAAATCTGGTAGAACGCTACTTTTCATTGGAGCATTGAAGTATAGAATACATGCCAATACCAAGAAAAAGTAAATAGCCCCAGTTGGTGACTTCAATATTCACTGGCACGGCAAAAAGTATTCTGGCCCATGTTGAGTGGCACGAAACGAAAAATGATGGCAAAAAATCAACAACTAAACTGTCACTTCCATATACCGGAATGACTAGAGAGTGTTGCCAAATGCATGTATGGCCAGTAATTCTATCGTCATGATTATTGGTCATGGATGAGTTTCTGGTCAAAAACTTTTTGCAATTATCATAATAAAAAGCAGGCGGAAAAAAAAACCGGAGTAGCTTGGTTGAACGCGACAGAATCCCCTGGTTGGGAAAGACACTTCTATTCAGTGATAACAATTACAATTTTACCTCATTTCCCAAAAATAATTTCTCCGAGTTTCAGTATCATTTCGATTGGTACCAACTGCTATCATTTCAACTACTATCAGACAGTATTAATCTTCGTATATAAAATAGTGATCCTGCCAAATTTCATATCTTCAACCCCATATGGTAATTCCCTTATCGATTTTGATCATATCAATATGGCAGAGACATTAGAAAAGTCTAATATTATCCAGCAGGATGCTACCATAAAAGCAAAAAAGATTCCTTTGATAATAAAGTAACAAACAATTTTCTTCCAAATCTATGGGCTTCCGTAGTTTCCAATAAAGCCAAGCAGGGGAACTCGTGGCAAATACAAAAGTGTTGTTTGGAAGGCTGTTCAGATAGGAAAGAAGTATAGGGTGAGACACAATTTTGGAAGAACAGTTGGTTTCCAAATAAGAGAAATTGTAACAGTCGTGAGCAGCATTGGTGGAAAGTTGAACGGCAAACCAAAGGCACTTATCGAAACCAACCGCTTGCCACGTTCACCAATATCGACTCATCGTCCCCACATGGATGCTGATAGTCCCCTATAACCTCTTACAACCCCTCAATACATACGATAGTTATATATATACAACTCACTGCATTCAATTTTGCTATAAAAAATGAAAAAAGGCATACGAATCAGGAAAACAAACCATTTTTCATTTTCTATTCAAAATACAAACAAAATTGTGGTTGTATTGGTCTTTTCATCCTGCTTGTGATGGAATGAAAAAGTTTGTTTAATGAAAAAGAAGAATGAGGAGGAAAATAGTAGTCGTGAAGTTCTAATCTAAGGAGGATCCCACGTGTATTATATTATTCGATGAGAGAGAGCGACCCTGGAGGAGCACTCTTGGTACGCGCAATTCACCCTAAGCGACCCTCGACTCCTCTTACGTTCCTCTTGCTTACTCTCACAGTCACACTCCCTTACTCGATTTCTCTATTGCAGCGTCGACAGCAAGAACGTGAGCTTAACTGGTATTTAAATCTTGCAAACCTCTGCCTTGCTTTATAACTTCCCTCTTATCCGCACGACGCGAACGCAAGGATTTACTGCAACCCAAGTGTGCAAGTGTGTCTGTATCCTTTTGATATGTATCTAGAGATGTGATTAATTCGTTGGTGTTTCCACGTTATAGGGCGGTGTTTATATAGAAAAACAAAATGTTTCGATGTTTTTCTGATCAGGAATTTTTGGCATCCTCAACCAACGAATATGCGGGATTTTTCGCTGTCTTATTTCAAAACTTTGTCATATTCACAAGTCAAATGTGTGAATACAGATACCCTTGATAAAGGTTAACATTCGTAATTCCACCATTTTTTTATAGAAATCAGGAAAATTCAAAGAACTTTTCGAAGTACACTTTCATTATTTGGTATTTTCAATAATAATTCAGATGAATGCTGGATTGAACATATGCAAATTATCTCTTGGCTAAGATTTCTTGAATGATATAGATGTATTTTGAATCATCTGTAAAAACTGTAACTATTTCCAGTTTTGATTCATTGATTATCTTTATACGCAATAACATTTATAGGTTAAGCAAATAAGTGTATAATCATCTGTGGGCTCAAGCTGCACACGCACATTGCACGATTTTATGCAAGATTATAGCAATTAACTCCGCCAAGTGTGTGTTGTAGCAAGTGTTTAATCAGCAAGATAATTCTATCTAAATAGTAATTTTATGTTTCCGGTAATGTATACATATCTTAGAGTCTCTATATTGTGCGATGTTTAACGCAATTCCAAAAATGTCACAAAGACTAATTGCATCGCAACTGATATCTATTCGAATTTATATTATGAGACTTATCGTATCCATATAATTTCGCAAATACTAACAATTCCACAGCGTCAACATTTCTCTACCAAGCTAAATAATTTTTTATTTCACAAACAAAAAACGCAGAATAGAAAAAAAAATTCGAAATTTTCCAGAAATTACATAACGCGCAATAAAATAAAAATTGTACAGAAATAAATATTGGTCGTGCCACTGCTCGGAGATTTGTGATATGTAATAAAAGCTTAGAGCAGTAAAATCGAAAACTTTTCCATATTTGATAGACTTTTCCCAACACTGAACCAAAAAAAAAAACGCTTCTGACCATGTGAAAACCCATTTCCGTTTGAGTATATAAAATAACTCTATTTGTATATTTATGTATGAATATCAATAAAACGAAAGCAAGAAGAAACGAATGAAATGAAAACATGACGAGGGAATTCACACCCCAACGATAATCGATAAAAAATGATTTTTATAATACATACAATATAAAGTCGGATAAGCCACACCACTCCAACGAAATGAAGAAGAGGAAAAAATTGCGTTCGAGAAATAATACACCCTGATCTTTATCTTAGTATTTCTCCTTTCCTCTCCAATAGCGACAATAAACTCAACTCAACATCACTCCAGAATATTGAAATCATCAGTAATCACGCCATCATTGATTTTTTCCCAAGCAATATCTCGCAATAAAATATATTAAAATTACATGATATCCAACTGTACAGCAACACAAAGTTCTGTTCCTACATAAATTACATAAAAAAAAAACGAATCCAATCTTTTTTTCACCATTACCAATATCTTTAATCATCTGATAATAAATCGCTATCAGATATGAATAAAAAAATGAGGAAAGATAATATGACAAATGAAAATTTTCAGCGGACAATCGCGTGTAAATAACTAGAATAGCAGGCGCGATCAATCATGGATGACATCGGCGTGAGGTCAGGCCGTACAGAGACCACGTTGGGTGACGAATGCAAACATATCAGTCGAAACGTGCCTAGTTACCTCTCGTGTACACATCTATTCGCTTTGACCGACAACATACAAATGTACATATATATTTACATAAACATGTACACTGTAGACCTGTCGAGAATTGTAGCGTGAGTTTGCAAATGGATGAGCGCATTTATATATTTTGCTTATATATTTGCACAACTAAACACGAATCCACATAGACGTCTAGATGTAATAAAAAGTATGAATTGTCCAGAACAATTTTGTACGTGAACCAAACAATCACAAGTTGATCAAGACAAATGAGTGAGCGTCTGAACAAATCCACTTGTATCACTGTGTAATTGATACTTCACACTTTTGTCGCATTTCTAATTGGTTTTCAGGTTGGAGATGTCAATAATTGCGAACCTAATGACATACAATGGAATATTTTGTTAGTGATGTTGGAGTATGTCCAGAGTGACATAATAATTGTCATAGCTATACTGTGGAAAAAGGGAAAAGTAAACTACACGTCCAATGATAATGTGAATTTGCGTACTATTTTCTTAACTCACGATATGACGTCTGCGAAATTTATCAACTGTGATTATCATAATGAATATTTAGGCAAAAAAATTATTTTAATACAAGGAAACACAAACGTGTTCATTCACATTTCAGATTATTGATGTATCGATTTTTTTATTTTATTGTGTAAATGCACTTGTAGAAAATATTTTTGTGACAATAAAATTGCATTGAAGAATGTAGAGCAAAAATTGCCTGAGTCACAGAACTGCTCATATTTTACACAGTCGATTTTTCAGATAAAAATTGAATATACAAATGGTGATATTTGCAATTCTGGTATAGCGATCGTGATACAATTTTATGATTCACAAGTCGGATAACAATTTCGGAATTAATGGAATCACACGCGGAGAGATTGGAAGACAAAGAGCACTATTGGATGAAAATGATAACATAAATGTTCCAGTATATTCGATTGAATCGTTATGAATCCGAGTTGAATATTGAACAAGGAGATGGTGGAAAACGAACCACAAAGTGGTTATTGAAATTAATAAGTCACTGTGAACTATTAGGTGTCACTGTTTTAACGTATGTGCACGAATTAGACCGACTTGAATGCGGAAAAAAAAACGATTAGTGATCTTGTACCAACATCAACACCACAAATAATTGGACGCGATTTCTATGTGAAAAAAAAAAATTTAATTGAGAAGAATTAATTCTATTGTTCACAGGGTGATTGCACATCAGTCTGAACTATACATCGAAGTAATGATCATGTGCCAATTGCTGCAGAACGTTCCATCATATTTTTATTTTGTCTATTTCATTTTCTGTCGGTATGCATAAGAAATCCGAATCGACTATTGCAAATTCCCAAAATAATTTCATCATGGTATTTGCGGTTCGTTTAACTATCGCAGTATGCCCATATGTTCATGTCATTGAATTTGCATTTTATTTTTCGGAATTCCCAAAATATTTTCCCCGTTTCGACATTCGTCCAATTCCAGTTTTGCATAATTCCACTCGAATATTTATAAATTCTCCACACGTGCAAACATAACACACATCGAATAATTGGTTCTTCAAAATTCTAAAAGCTGCATATCAATGACAGTGAAATATGAAAAAAATGTGATCGAAGTGAAGTAGAAGAATTGTAAACAGTAGAGTTATATTAGTGTGGTTTTTTCATTTAGAATGACGTGGGTAACGACATGAGCGAAAAGTAATGATTGTACAGTCGGAGAATATAAAAAAATACATTGAGTTACGGTGGCGAAACAACAAAGATTCAGTTGTTGGTCTAATCATAATATAATTCTACACGTGTTACTTATTTACGTTATATCCAGATGGGAAAAATGTGACGTTATGTTACTACAGCTCGTGATGTTAAATGTGAGGACCATTTAGAACGATCAGCACTTCAAACAGGAACAAATAAAGAGAAAGAAAAATAGAAAGATAATAAACGTTGTCCATAAAGAAAAAACATCAACGATAGAAGCATAAAAAATTATTTCACTCAATTATTATAAAAATAAAACACAACGAAATTTATTACAGCGAATTTGGCCGTTGTGGAAACATGACTGTCAGCAAGAAATCAAGAGACCTGAATGAAACATTGCATCAGTAAAATACATAAAATTTTTATTTGGTATGAGATGAAAAAATTTGGGAAATTGCATCAAGAATTGTTGTTGGTTTTTCATGAGTATACTTGTAAAACTTGTATGTTCACAAACATAAATAGATAAACACACGCAAACACGCACTCACGAATATTCATATATGGATGTACGAAAGCGAACGTGAGTGTTTATCTACCACCATACCTGCACGAACAAAGAATGCACAATGAAATCCGCTAAAATCCCTCCCATAATCCCACTGTGGAAAATAAACGAATGGCTGGAAAATGGAGAGTGCAACAGAAGTAGAGATGGTGTGGCAGTGAAGTGAGATGAAGTGAAATGAAAAAAGTATAAAATGGACGGAAAGACAAAAAAAAGAATCACCGTGTTATGGTACGAAAGGTTGAATATAAAAATGGTGGACAAAAATGCAAATAGAATGAAAAAATTTGCAATAAAATTGAACTACAAAACTACAAAAAAGAAGCGCTGGTATTTAAAGGGTTTAGCACGATGGATTGAACTCTGTGACATGAAGCTATGGGCAGTCATCCTCCAACCATACGTCCAATGTTACATTACGACGTAACAACAATGGCGCACGTGCAATTTTTCTCTTAAATCCCTATACGAATTTACACATATCGATCGTCACACCATTGTCTGGATAGCTCTGTTCACTCAATAAATGAACGAACAATTTCATCGACAGCGTACCAAAGTTCATTAGAAAGATCCGAAACATATTTAACTAATTAATTGCAACGTTTCCATTCCCATGCTTCCAACTGGAATCTTTTCAACACTCCATTCCTTTTATTATTCTTCCACATAAACATACACACAGTGAGATATCCACAGCAAGAACGAAACTAGGAAACATTTCCAATATATTAAATAGATAACGAGAATAAAATGGGTTCAATGTGAAGTACATGATAGAAACATTACTCACATTCACATGAACAAACGCATTTAATACAAGAGGAAAGAAAGAGGGAAAAATTCGATGACATGACAGTTTTCTGGTGTGTAAGAATTCGAGAAGTATAAAAATTTTTTTTTCCTACATGATCGAACGACTTGAACGCAAGTGTGAGGATAATTTTTTTTTTTTCACAGATTCACATGTGAAACCAAAATTATCTCCATTCATCATGTACATATATGATATGCAGCAATGTGTACACTATACATAACATTCGTAACTTAAAAGTGGAACGTAATATAATACCACTTGCTCTAGAGAATATTCATACTCAGATATATACACATGTTGTCTATATTCATACATTGTTGAATCATAAATGCAACACCGGATTGCCTCATTTTACTCTACAATTATAAACGTCAAAGTGATATTTCCATTCAAGTAACAAAATGTAATCTTCAAATTTTTTCTCTTCCACAAAAAATTCAAGTCCACGTCTTAAATTTTTTCCCGGTCGTTAAGTGGAACATCACTTGGCATAAATTATTGATGAAACTGCAATAATAATCAAGTTGAAGTGTATAAAGTGGCCATAATTCTAGGACGTCGTATTGATTTAGAATAGAGAGGAAGAAAAATAATAAATTTTTATCTAGTCACCTGCCAGTATCAAATTTAAAGTTGGAATAGTGAGAACAGATAACAAAATAAAAACAGAACTTTAATAAATGAAAACTTTGGTACAATCTGTCGAATTTTCGAGTGAATATTTCCGACGGATTTTAGTCTTTTCTAAAAGTATAGCAGAGTATCGAGTGTTGTAATATCACTACGAAAATTTATACATACATGTACGCATACAGATGTGTAGATTGCGGTTCGATGGGCCGAATGTCGTTTTCATTACGCAATCGTCGAGTAGTTATCGCATCGCAACTCGCGTTCTATTCAAAGTTGACGCCTGATCTATCGATTTCTCAGTTGATTGTCTGATAACGGAACAATTGTGTGCTACACACAATGTCTCCATTATATACATGTTCTACAGGAAAAAAACTTTTTGTGTATACTTCATACACGGGCAACGGAGAATAAATTGTTTACACTAATCAGTGACTTGAATAATCATCACCATAACGACTCTCATACTTTCGTTTGTATTAATAAAATTTCTTCGCAGTCTTCAATGAAACATATCAATAATAAAAGACAACACATTCTCATTCCATCGATAAATGTTATAATTGGTTAACAAATATTTTTTTCATAGTAATCAAAATTGAATAATCGCACACATAGAATCGCATGAATAAAATAAACATAATTCTCGTGAACTATGAAAAGATTTTCGCTGTCATTACTCTCATTGTTCGGTTGTATTTTTCATTTTGTCAAATTATGTATTCCCTTCAGAACTTCATTCCGTTGGTAGCGCTGTAAAATTATTCATTAACCTCCTCCAAGCTGTAACGAATTCACCGGTGACTGATTTCAAAGTGTAAAAATGTTACCTCCGCAATTGTGTCAACGAGACGGTAATATATTCTCATGATAATGTATAAAAAACAAGGGATCGTCGCGATCAAAGTGGTTGTTTCAGTGGAAAAAAAAGAAAAAAAAAGGAATTTAAGCTCATACCGACGGAAATAACAATACATGCATACGAGAATACACGTTCATCTCAGTACAATTATTATAATACGACTCACGTTAAATAAATGCATTAACGTTCAACGAGCTATATGTCCAGTTAATCAACATTTAAGACGAGTTTTTCATATTCACATATAGTCACTGATCATATACTGATGTGGAGTATTTTGATACACAATGACTGGAGAATTATCATGAAGATATCTGAGGAACAAACGTTCACTATAATGTATGTTGTGAATGAAGAAAAAAAATTCAGATTCAGCGATAATTTAATGCACAAACGAACGTCATAGTATCAAATTACAAAGAACTCGTATTTCCCACTTGGATAATTTAACGAAATTCTCCACATACAATCAGAAACTTCTTCTCCTCCTTCCTCCTCTTCTTTCTCTTCTTCCTGTCTTCTCATCATTCTCCTTCGTCGCAAGGTTTTATTCTGAACTAATCAAAGATCTCGGACACCGTTGTATAACTTGCTATGCGAAAAAAATAAAATTGATAATGTTTGAAACTCGAACCAAGTGTGAAATTTCGCACTTAAAATATGAAGGGAAAAGAAATATATTCTTATTTACCATAAAAAAAAAGTCCTCAGCAAGCTTAACTTTTTCTCCAGTGTTTGTAAGAACATTAATCTTTGTTCACTTCCTTTTTCGCCCTTTTTTATTTCATGATATTTTGTCTCTGTTGACGATGACAAGTTTAAGTTAAATGCAACACACGTTGTGCGGAGAACAAGCAAAAAGTTTTCCGATGAAAAATTGCGTTACTCCAAACATCACCATCACCACCCTCCGGCACGTTTTACTATTATAGGGTTATGTGTATCACATGAGAGTAAAGTTCTGTCTATATTTCATCCCATCTGGATTGCCAATATCTCCAGGTCCTATTCGCTCATTCACTTCCGCATATTCTACATAATTTCTCGCCTCTCTGTCTATATCACAAGGTCGATGAATAGACAAATTATGCAAAATACGATACCCGATAATGCTCCGTTGAATATCAGGGTCGTTGATAAATTCACAATTGTTCAATATACTCGAGATTGGTTCATTCTGTGCAAATCGCATGAAAAATAAAATAGAAGTGATGAAATTACTACAAATTATTTCACAAGAGAAAAAAAATAAAGACAACGAGAAATATTACGGAATAAAAATTTTAAGATATGGAAGGTAGAAAGTTTCGCATGATGAAAATAAAATTGAATGACAAATCGAAAATTGAGAAAAATGAAAAGAAGAAAAAGATGAAAACGAAAAGAGAATAGATGATGTGGAAGGAAAAAAGAGAAAGAAGCGGAATCGAAACTGTGGGATTAAGTGACTCCACGTGCTTGGAATTTTAAACAACATATCTCTTCGTTTTCGTATATCCAAGTGCATCCAAGACAGTGAAACACACACAAAATTATATCAGTATTATTTTCCTTATGTGTGCAATGCATATATCGAATAGTTCGATTTGCTCACGTCGTAGGATGGAAAAGCGGAAATTTGTCTATGTGCCCATAATATACTTCTGACGAGATTGCTTTGGGTAGACTACACGACACGTGGTCATACATATACAAAACTTAGATGGAATCATCATCAAGTTTCTGCAAGTACAAATACCACTGCAGATGCAATCTCGTTGATACTTCTTTCATATATATAAAATAAAATTCGGTTCACAACGTAATTTTACTAGAAGTGACAATAAAAGATTGAATCACTTTATTCCATTTATCCAGTCATTCTCATATTCACTGAAGAGACCAAAAATCTTTCGCAATGTGAAATGAGAATAAATGCAAAAGAAGAACTGAAGAATTGTGTTTAGTCAATAACGTCTGGATATCCATGTGAAGAAAAAAAAATGAGCAAGATGGTCGAGTGAAATTTAGACGACAGCGTAACAGATGACAACCAAATATACTTCGCCCCAAGAATTCTGAAAATCGTGGATTAAATACCGTTCAATTTCGCCCTTCGCCACAGTAAATTCAATCAGAATTCCATTCTACAGTGTATAAGGAGTATGACTTCATTTGCACTCCGGACATTTCATTTATGTGGAAATTATTACGTTTTTTGATAGATACTTTGTATGCTTTCAACAAATTCTTCTGTATCTTCCATTTGCGGAGAAACATCTGGACAGTATCATTAACTGAGCATCTGAAAACTCGACATTTTCCTTATCAATCATATGAATCTACATAAAAGTGAACGAGGAAAGCGATTAGATAATTGTTTCATCGTATCGTTGAGACAATAAGTAGAAGACAGTAGTTGTGAAAGTGTGAGCTTGAACAACCACGAAATTCGATTCAATGTACATTGTGAAGAAAAACGATGAAAAAGCAACGCTAATATGTAAAAGTATCAGTGTGAAAAAGAGGAAAATAAAATAACGTGTGGGAATAGTCGCTGCGTGTCGTGACAAGAGTTCGAGGGTGGAAAGGTTGAAGGGATAGTGAAGACAGGGGAAAAAAATATAAATAAAAAGTGACGGGAAAAAATAATGACGAGTATGGCGGGTGTGACAGCAGCAAAGATAAAAGGAAAAAGTAGGAAATAAAATCGTGGGAAGTGGGCGAAAGTCACGCAAGACTAAGGTGGGAGAATTTGTACTCGTTAAACAAAAATAGTGAAATACGCAAAGGAAAAGGGCGAAAAATTAAGCGACTCCTGAAAGTGTGTGCTGTGGAAGACCTTGGGGACACAGAATGAGGCGTGGTGAGTCGCCAAACAGGATCACAACGAGGGGGACAATTCACAATATTGACAACGGTGTGCGAAGTTTATGTACACCGGCACATGGTCAATTGTATACGTCTGTGATGAATTATATTGAATATATCGCCAGATGAAATATATCAGTGCTGATAATAAACAGAAAAGAACCACGAGGAAGGACACCATAACAAGAGAAAATGAAACCCGATATCAATCTTTCACTTTCACCACAGTATTAATCATCGATTAAATAAATTATTTCTCGTCGCAATTCATCACATCATTACTTCAAAAAAATTTTTCCTCTCACTTCGCAAATCCCTCTCAGATTTATACATTTTACATGAGAACTGCCAATTTTTGACTTGCTATCATCGTCTTGTATTCAATCCACACATCATTTTCATTACTAATTCAATATTCCGATTCATCGTTCATCATCACAAATCAATTATGTCATCTCCAAACAATTTCGATACAAATGAAAGTTGACAGCTTGCGCTGTCAAAACGAGTGCCGCAAAGATCCCAAGGACACGCGGGCTATTGCGAATCCTTCGAATGATAATGATATTGAAACTAAATTGTAGCGAACAGAGTGATGATAGATAAAATAAAAATACAAATGAATAAAATTGTAAATACGAAAGTTTCAACTTACCAGATGTAAAACAGTATTGACGACTTCACGATTAGACACCTGTCCAACTTCGATTAGACCTATCAAAACGGCAAATTTGAGGCTGTCGTTCATGGCCATCGTCACAACTTCCTCCGGTCTCTTAATATCACTGAACGGTGGACTTTTTATGTCCGCCATGGTGACAAACACGTATCACGTATAATTCAATATTTAAAAACACGCACGAAAATAAATGATAATACCAATGCACTTGCCGTTATTTTAACGTATTAAATATTTTTCCGTCACATGATAATACAACACAAATTGATCTGCCATGTTAGAAAGTGGACACTGTTATGAGGGGTATACCAGCACAACGTACTGAAAGTCCCTAGTTCCAACGTGAATCCACACGGACATTATGGATAAGAATGAACGCCCTCCAGTACCTGTGCGGAGGTCGCTGGAACTATCCATATGATTTGAACTCACACATAAATATACGCGCACACACATTGGATTACATACATGCATCTGGCATACACCTACCGCCTAATACATATTGATACAAATACAACTGTGCGTATGAGTCACGGCCTTATCACCTGTGGACTTTATCAATGCATCAGCGTCAATGTATTTTACCGATATTGGATATTTGTTCCTTCCTTTTTATTTCTGTTTGTTTAACATCAGATAATTTATATACATTTTATAGATGGATATTCATCAATTCATAGATTGTGAATGTTGAGCTATTTTTTTTCCTCTTTTCTGTCATATCTCCATATTATGTCATGATCTATACATGCGGTACGTTATCGCAATAGGATAAAAAATTTTTATTCACAATTGGGTATTGAATATTTTTGCCATTCTTTGAGGTTAGACGTAAGCAACTTCTATGTTATTGATGAACTTTATGTAACTTTACCTGAATGATAGATAAAACATTAAGGATATATTCAGGGTTGGTCATCCGTCAAGAAACTAACAAAAGAAAATTGATCTCAATACCTTGTTATCGATTAATTCTAAATCTGAAGTTTTATATCTTCACGGCGGTCGACGCGGTGGAGAAACGTAGCAGACTCATTTAAATTCGTTGCATTATTACAACGTAGTGATGTCGCGATTATGCCTGAACTCCATTGCGACATCCTGGAAGTTCTACATTGACTTTTTTCCGAAAATGACTCTTTCAAAATATTGACCACCGAAGCGGAATCGAACATTTCAGCCGTGAATTTGATAGGGAACAATGTCAACATAAAGCTCTAACAAACTTGAAACCGATACATAGCAACTCCCACGAATGATATCAATAATTCCTGCTGTGTCCCAATGCAAATAGACTCCTCTACGACTATCATGCTGACGTCAATGTCGGAATGTTCCCAATTATAAACGTCGCTATTGACCCCTTCCTCCCCTTAATAGTCCGAATCTTAATCGAACAATTATAAGAGTTTCATTAAAATTCCACATGTATCAAGCTCATCATTATGTATTCGGCCTTTTTGAATTTCGCGCGCAAGCTCGTGTAAATGCAAAAGGTTAGAATCGAACTTTATGGTAATAAGGCCTATGCTCGAGTAATCATGGAAATATCTGCCCTGGCACCCCGGAATTTTCTCTACAACGAGCTATAACTACAAATTATGTTAACTATAAAAACTCCAGCATACATAACACGTGCACACTCACACTCACATATATTCACAGCGCACGCGCCACAATCTCGCTCTTTTGAACATGCAGCTGTCTATTAAGTTTACCAGCTCACAGTAAAGATGGCGACCGTTGAAGTTGATCGTACAAAAGTGAGTCATTCATTTGACAAAATGTTTATTGAAAATTGTGGTATTAAATTATATTCATGTCGTTAAGTTGATCATTGATATATCTTTCATAAAATTAAGTAAAACGCCGCACGATTTAATGTGAATAGATGTTTGTTTTGAATTATGAGGGGCGTTGGTCTGTATCCTGTCACCGCTATATACAGAATAGTGTTATAGTTGCTCTAAATATGGTGCTAATGATATACCGTATTGAAAAAGCCAATGACCGTCAGTGATTTATTGATGGAAATAACTCATTCATCTATGTTCACATGCTATATTGTTTTTTTTCTTGATTTTCAGTTAGATGCATTAGTTCGGAACTTGAAGTTATCAGGACACGTTGGTTTCGATAGTCTTCCTGATCAATTGGTGAATAAATCCGTGCAAAATGGATTTGTTTTCAACATTCTGTGCATCGGTGAGTCACATCTGACCTAGACTCATCACATTTTTTTACAATGATCATATACGAATGACATGACCATAGTGGTAAAAATTATTGTCAATAGGAATAACTCTAGAGTAGTTTATACCTTTTCATATCAGCTCTTAATGAGATAATTAGAACTGGGAAAAATAGTTGCCAGATATCATGATTGATGTGCCAAGACCATCCTATTTTCAAATTTGAGTTATTTGAATCCTTACATCAATAAGTTTATGGAACAGCAATTCTCTTGTTGTAATATATATTGTAATACATTCAATTTCATGATACTCACTATTATATAGATAAATAACGTGAATCGATTGCACATACCTCGAAATATTTATGCAAAAATTACCGACGAATAGCCGGAAATTAGTTCAGCACCGTCTGGAACACCATCACACTCATGTGATATGGTGATCATTTGATATTTCACACTTTCACATTTCCCTTTCTTCACACTATACTCGATCGTGTGACATTTTACGTATTTCATTTTTGCATATTATGTTACTGTTGGATAATATATCATGAGTCTACCATACATTTACGCAAACTACTACACAGACAATGAGGCACTCAGATATATTTTCGATTCTATCGCCGCAAATGACAATGTGTTTTCATTTTTATTTTCCATGTGGTGTTCTTAAACAATCAAACATGACATCAAAGGTGAAACCGGTCTTGGTAAATCGACGCTCATGGATTCTTTATTCAATACCAATTTCGAATCGAATCCAAGTCCACATAATCTACCAGCGGTGAAATTAAAAGCCCACACATATGAATTGCAAGAAAGCAATGTAAGACTAAAACTAACGATTGTTGATACAGTCGGTTACGGTGATCAAATAAACAAAGAAGACAGTTTCAAAGCTGTTGTTGATTATATTGATGCACAATTTGAAGCTTACCTGCAAGAAGAATTAAAAATTAAACGATCACTCTCAACATACCATGATGGTAGAACACACGTTTGTCTCTATTTCATCTGTCCAACTGGCCATGGGTAAATAGATACATCAGAATCACTTTCATCAAATTTGTTGTCTAACTGACATTATATAGCAATTTAAAATCCATCGGTTTCAGTCTTAAATCCATCGATCTCGTATGTATGAAGAAGCTCGACACCAAAGTCAACATTATTCCTATAATTGCCAAAGCTGACACCATCTCTAAAAATGAACTACACAAATTCAAGGTATTTGATTCACCTATTCATTCCTGTCTTCATGTCTATAAATGGACACATCGAAAAATTATTAATGGGTATAAGTTAGAAACTACAATTGCTCTTTCTTATATTCCAGAGCAAAATTATTTCTGAATTACAAAACAATGGCGTTCACATTTATCAATTTCCAACTGATGATGAGAGTGTGGCCGATATGAATACATCAATGAATGCTCATGTTCCATTCGCTGTGGTTGGAAGTACTGATTTTGTGCGTGTTGGTAATAAAATGATGCGATCACGTCAATATCCATGGGGAACAGTCCAAGTTGAAAATGAATCGCACTGTGACTTTGTGAAATTACGTGAAATGTTAATACGAACTAATATGGAGGATATGCGAGAAAAAACTCATTGTCGGCATTACGAACTTTATCGTAAGAAACGACTTGAACAGGTAACTGAATATTGATAACCCATTTGGATCTGATAATATTTCTTATGAATACACATTCGTATTCGATAAATTTCATATTTAATTGGTTTCATAATCATTAAACTATTTCAGATGGGATTTAGTGATGTCGATAGCGAAAACAAACCTGTGAGCTTCCAACAGACATGTGAATCAATGAGAGCCGCACATTTACAAGAACTCCAGCAAAAAGAGGATGAGATGCGACAGATGTTCGTTGCGCGTGTAAAGGAGAAGGAGAGTGAACTTAAAGAGGCTGAGAAAGAGGTGAGAGAATGCTGAGAATAATTTTTCACTTAACGTCTTCAAGAGTCAATATAAATATTTAAAGTCAGAATGAAAAGGAAAACTTAGAATACTCTCAACCGAACAATCGAATAACAGAATTTTCTTCATTTTTAGTTGCACAATAAATTCGACAAACTGAAGAAGGATCATATGGAAGAAAAAAAGAAGTTAGAAGAAAGTCGGAAAAAGTTAGAAGATGATATAATGGAGTTTAATCGAAGGAAGACACAAATAGCACAACAGTCACAACATCACACGCTGACACTTGGGAAGAGTAAAAAAAAATAATTCCAAATAAATTATTATTGATTGCTTGATCAAAAAAAAATTTCCTACGTATATATTTATATCTATTCCATGCATCATAACTCAACTATTCCTTCAGTATTTCTGTCCAATTTTTCCACTCACATTTTACAGAAAATGGTTCGAATATGTTATTAATACTGACAATCTATCCAGAGGTACATACATGTCCAGAATCATGTATTTCATTTTCATTGATATGTGTTTTTCTAATTTACTACATGTGCCACTTTGACAATAATATCAAACATTTGTTAATTGTATCGTTCAATCAACATCATCATGGTGATAGTTTTCCTCATTGACACTGAAATGGACATGCCATACCTTCGTATAACAGTAAATAAATACCTTTAAGTATGAAAGTGATAGTACGATTTATTCCCCAATGACCCATCATGTGTCAATTCTTTCTGGGACACACTAAACCATCGCTAAGAAGAATGTCCAAATTTCTTCATGAACATTCAAAGAAACTTGCTACTTACAATCCTCCATCCATCTCCTCATCGATGATTGCGTATTTTGTTTGTTTCTATACAACAATTTGGTCTTTTCAAGACCCGATTCATCTAGATTTTGGCAGTAGATGGAATCAATGATAGCTGCAATGCAGCATCCCATCGTCTGACAATATATCACCACGGAACTGACTGAAGAACTTATCAGGGAACAAATTAATTATTGAAGATCACGTTGAAATGAATAAGAAACCAATATATTGCAGAAGGTTATCTGATGTTTAATCGTGATAAATACATTACAATTCCAAAATTCTGGAATATCGTTGATAACATACAATGATAGTAACTGGTGAATTTCAATGTTAAAAATCTTATTAATAAACGTAAAATATCGCTCTATGAATATAGCGTGAATAAATAACCTGAATCGTACTATTGCAAGTATTCACTCCCGAATAAGCTCACATTTAATCAAATATTACGAAATCATTAACAGTTAAACGGTCGTGAATAAACATATACATGATATCTTTACAGTAACTACCTTCATCGTGTGGGAATGCAAAAGAATTCCTCTCTACATGCATCTTTCATATAGTATGGCGAAATCATTTTATCCAGTCATCCAACAACCATTTAAAAATTTCAATAAGATAAAAAAAATATGAAAATGTACATCCAACAATAAACATTACGAAATAATTTATATCATATACTTCCCTTCATACTGGACTGAATTGAAAGTTAACGCAGAAACAGAGATTATGTGATGGTAAGTCACAATCATTTATGCACACTAACTATGAATACTAAGTAAACGAAAGGACACAAACATATATTAAAGCCAATATTTCATGAACAAAAATTTCCCTCATCCTCACTTTCAATCAGAAAAACAG
Organism: Meteorus sp. PSUC_FEM 10030008; assembly: GCA_018881525.1. Classification (NCBI taxonomy): domain Eukaryota; kingdom Metazoa; phylum Arthropoda; class Insecta; order Hymenoptera; family Braconidae; genus Meteorus; species Meteorus sp. PSUC_FEM 10030008. The sequence continues at coordinate 37,825 of JABMBR010001406.1, forward strand.
TAACATATTTGTTAGTAGCCTCAACGTGCCGACACAACTCGCCGCGAATTCCTTTGCTTTGGTATCCCTTTACACACTGCACTCTTGCATTTCTGTAAATATTCAATCATACGCAATTTTACACACTAATTATTTTTGTTCCCCCCAAATTTGCGTCACAAAAATTCTACTCTCTAATTTTGTATAAAAATACAAAACCGACATATTATAGGGTTATCATAACAATTGTTAAGCAATTTGAATTAGTAATTCATGTTTAGAGATAGATAATCATTTTATCGATAATTCATTAATTTTAGTGTTATTGCGTGCTCGATTGTAATGTTCCAACATTTTCAGGTCGTACATAGAAAGGTTGGATGTAAGAAGTGACTACAAAAATGTGCATTACTGAAGATCAATCGAGGCAACAAAAAATATTACATTTTCCTGGATAGGATTCATGATGTCCTATTGATCACAAATTCCGATGAGTTGACAGTTTTTGTTAGTATGAAAAAATTCAAAGTTACCATAGAATATACAACATTTTTAGAAGCCTCAACTTGCTCCTCAATCACTCATATTTCCACCCTATTTTTCTACATGAAATCGTTACCACACGAAAAACTACGAATATCTTTTACAAAAATTTTTTTCTCATCTTTAATACCACATCATTCAGTTTTTATTATAACAGTGCATGATTCTCATCTATTATTGCATTTATTCTCGGAAAAATTCCCAGGTAATCATTATCATGTGAAAAAATTCAAAACCAAATAATTCACCATCTATACTCAACACCTCATTCACATGTCCACCAGACGTATTTTGTTGAGTGCTCATCATACAAATATATAGGTGCACTGCAGTGTCTTATTATATAAAAAATTTTTCGGTTTCCTCATTGACTGAATCGACGTACCATTCAAAATGAACATCATTACACGTGTGATAATGGAAAACATACTCGAATACAAATTCCAAAGTAATCACCAAATATTTGGAAACAAAATGAACAACATTGTGAACTAATGCCTTTCTGACATTTGATATTTGTGGAAGACATCAAATACGTGATGGTATATCTCAATGGACAGGATACGAAGTCAAATACTTATTGTATTCATATTATTGATGAATTGAAAAATTATTATTATTATGTAACAATAGATATGATCAATGCAATTTTTATATAAAAGTTACACGATTGTTTCATTCATACTGTTACATCCCCGAAAAAATGTTTATATAGAAAAATTGATATAATTGGGTGCTATTAAATAAACTAATTGTGAATATATTATGTCTACGTGAGCATTTCCATAATTTTCCATATACTATAACCAATCCAATTGTATCGCTTAGAAAAATTTTTGAATAAATATTTAACTCCACCTCTGCATATCACCCATCGAGTGCTCTCTAATGGACCTCCAACCGCTTTTTATCGTATGAAAAATAGCATTATTGCGTGTGTATTCATATATAAATATATGTTTCATATATCAAGTGCCATGAATCAGCTAATCATTAAATACAAGAACAAGAATATTCAAAAATCTTAGCAAAGTAGTGATTGAATTTATATCGATTTGGACGTGGATGTCATACGAGAATGTTGGTGCCAAGTGAATGCTTCAAAATGTGTTCCCAATTTTCTTGATCAATTCTATTTCCGTTCATTCAGTATGAGGAGGAAATTGAAAAGCAAACATTCAACGCATCCTTATATGAGTAATTATGTAGGCACTGGTGCATTTATATATGGAGATGGTATGAAATGAATAAAAATGAAATTAAGGTCCAGAAACAGGTTCGGACGGTGGACTGCGATATTTAGCGCGAATGTGAAGAAAGCTCGCGTGCTTGCCATTGTTGTGCGGTGGGGGTGTGCTTTCACGACTTAACACCCTCACCTGACATGGATCGTGTCTTGATAAAAAGTGTTCCAAAGTGTCCCAGCCGCCGCCAACTCTTACCATCATGTGTCTTCCTTTCAGAAGCTGCAACAAAATGAAGCTGGGAGAAATCGGTACATGGAGAAACTATTTCTATGATCTATATTCCAGTAGTCTCACAGTCTATGATGATGTACGGGAATTTGTTGATAAAATAAAAACTCCAATACAGTGACGTAACAATTTCGAAGGTTTATTGGAGTTCATTTTTCTTAAATTTATCTTCATTGCCTACTTACTCTGATGAAGACATTGCGGCCAGCAATATGATATCGTCCTTCTCCAACTTTACGCACTTTCAATTTGGAACATTTTTCTGATGAACATTGACAAAGTCGCTGAATAGCTTCAGCTGCACGCCGTACCTGGTAAATCAAGAAGTCAACATTAGAATTAGACCACAGAATAAATAAAACCTCTTGAAAATTGTTACATGAATTTTTATTTTTACAGTAAATTATAAAATGACCCATTTCCATTTGTGTTACCTTCCGATCTAATTCAGTTATTGGTCCGACATGCTCTGGCGGTTCTGCTGGTGATGGTGAACTAGATGGTGATGGTACTTCATCCGGGTCTTCAGCACTACCTCGCGACCAATCATCTTCAGTTGTATCACTTGGTACACCATCACTACCAGTTGGACCATTATCACTCACTGATCGACGCATCTCTGGTTCAAGATTTGGTGATGGTGATGGATCAAGCCAACGTGGTGCTGACGTAACTTCAATTGCAGAACTAATGATGGTCATCGAGAATAAAAAAGAAGAAGAACACGTCAAAAAAAAAAGAATTTGAAATAACACACGAAATGATGATATAATAATTGAACACGGACATATCCGGTATTGGCACTAAATATAACCAAGAGGAAGATTGCTTATTGTAATTCGCAATCTTCAGCCACACCCACATACATATTGCATTATTAAGTATCGTAAATATCCTCGCATACTTGTGCGCACTGTCTCGTCCTGAATTTCCGTATCACCATTTGAACGCACGATTTTCCCTATCTCAAAACTACAAAGCAATAAAAAGTTCTAATGAACACAGAGCGTTTGTCTTTCACTATCTTTGACATTTTTCATTCTACAACCTATGAGGCATCATCAACAATTTTTGCAAGATGGGAAGATGCCATCAATTCAGCAGAAACAAAAGAGACTCTCCTTTGTTCATTAAATTCTCTTATCGGATGTGCATAGATTGCATTTCTTTCACTTCTCTACTCACGGTTTGAGGGTGAAAACCAACTTTGCAAAAATGACTCCCTGAACTCTTGAGTAACTTCACTACCATAAATATACTTGAATTTAATACTCATTCATGTTCTGATTGATACTAACAGGCTTGAAACTGACTCCAAATATAGATCGCTATGCTTACCTGCTGTGTTTGATCTTTTCTGTTTGAGGCCGTGGTGAGGTTGTAGGTGAGGGTGGTTGGAATTGCCAGGAGACTAAACTGCCATGTGATATTCCACTATCTGACATACAATGCAAATCTCTTTCTTGTTCCGCAGCGATTTCTCGTTCCAATTGTACAAGTCCTGGTGGTTCTAATGAATATTTCGATGCCAATCGTGCAACTTCTAATAAGCACAACACCACATTCCGTGGTTGTCCATGGAGTACTGTTGATTATTCATTACAACATTAATAACGATAACACCTATAACATTTCATTGTATAAAATTTGTTGTATATTCAAATGTTAACAAAATGAATATTCTTACCTGATGCGTTACTATCAAGTGATATAGAGGAATATAATTTAAGGTATGCAACATCGACGTTCACTCCTTATTTTTATTAACAATGATAATGAGCTTTGTCGATATAATATCAATCTTCAGAGAAACATTTGATTATTGGTAAGAATATGATATGTGTCTTATGTTGCATCAGGAGAACGGCATTTTTCTATTTGATATATTCTTGAAAACTCTCCTAGTTCTTCCAAGATACACTATTTTATATCCAACATAAGTAGGCGGAGTTATAATGAGGGTGGAGAGTTGTCTTAGTTTCAGTACCTGATTAGTAAGAGGGATGTACCAAATCGTCAAATGCAAAAAATTATTATCGGAGACAGTCCCAAATAGGTATACGTGGGTAGAAAGGTATGGCGTGAGCTTATAATTATATGGCAGTCGAGCTGACCCGGATTAACTAAACTGTTTGACCCTAAATCTGCATTTCTCAATAAACGAATAAACAATCATAATAGATTCGACATTTATAAAATATGGAACTTATGAAAATGTTATACAGAATGGATGAATACAGACATAAGAATGAATGCGACAGTGGTCCCAAACAATAAAGATCTTTCAGTAAATTATACTGAAACAATTTAAGTAATTGTCGGAATTATCCCTTTAATAACGAACTATTTACGGATGTAAAAACAAATATTAAAAATAACTAGGTGTGTGAATTTTAGAGAGGAACGTGACAAGACAAAACTCTTCCCTACTTAAGTAATCTAACAATCCCTATAATAGTTATAACTCTTCTAAGAAGCGATATAATCATAGAACACGAAACGGCCTTTTGTAATAGTTAATGTGCACGCAACAAAATTCAATTCAATTGATCAAACATTAAGAAGGACCATCGAATGTTGGATGTTGTCTATTTTTTTATTTATTTGATGGAAGCCACGACTATGAATTTTTCATAAAAGGATTCCAAGTGAATGCAATTGGCTCTCGTTTCAGAGCTTTCACACATTTGAAGCTGCGAGAATAGTCACGTCAATCCTCTCAGTGACAATGTAGTCGATGACATTTGAACTGAATCACGAATGGAAAGTGCTCACAAACAGAAAACGAGGAATTTAAACATTTTTATCAGTACATTTATCTCACAGCCAATTAACCTCCCCTTTTCTTCTTATTGTTTGATCATTCATAAAAATTCTTCACATTTATCAATGTGATGAGGAAATATGAAAAAATAGATGAAAATAAATTTACCAAGATCGTCGCTCTCGAATAAAAGATTTTCGTGAACACCCAAACGACGACAAAATTGAATAAAATTCTCCATATTGTCTCGTGAAAAAAAACTTCGTCGTGCAGCATTTTCCCAACATCGTCCACGTATAACTGGCACTGGCTGTTATATGATGAAACAAAAACGAAATAAATATTAATTAACACGCACTACATCTCACGTGCGATAAAGTTTGGTGGTGATGTGCAACAAGTTGATCGCGTGCAACAAACTCCATAAGTGAGTTCGTCAGTTTATCCAGCAATTATTGATAATCATGATACTGCAGAACCACCAATGCATAGAAAGAGAAATATTCAACTAAAATATCTCGTTTCGTCCATTTCATAAGATTTATTTTCCTTATTTCTCGGGTAGTTCAGTGCAGGAGGGGTTATGGAGGTGAAGCAAAAATCAGTTCAGCCTAGAAATGTATCAATGGAGAGTCAAACTAGAGGACGAAGCTGGAGGTCTGTCGCAACTCAGTTTTGTCAGCATGCAATACGAAAATTGGACTCAAAATTTCACATGCATTACAGGAAAAAATAATTTCCCCCCTTTTTCGTCATTATTATTCTCATTCACTTACCCCTTTTGTCCGCTCCGAATCAACAGCAGCGCGTGCTTTCTCCTGAATCACTCTGGCCAATCGACAAACAACGACACCATTGTCCAAAGCATCAAAAAAATTATCTCCAGTTATGTGATCGACATCTATAAATAAATACAACGGAACCACATAGGTAATTAAATGAATTAACAATTACTCAATATTTAATTATTATAATTCAGTTTCGTGTATTCTCGCTTTTGAAATCAACATAATATGAAAAATTGAAAAGATGATGTTGAGTTAATGACCCCGGATGTTACTTCTCTGGTTAGACAACACCAATGAACAGCAGGCATTGTCGTCGTGACAATGGGGGTTGCCTTTGTCGAGAGTGCCGCGTCTCCCTGTTTATTTCTTCGTCTCTGTATTTTCCTTCCTTTCCTATCGTATCCTCTCACTCATGCGCTTCTATCTCGACCTTTTCGTAACTAAACTGCCGGTTCACTGAACCGGTCGTGAAATTTGCAACGCTCCATATTAAATTCCATATATTCAAAATCAAGATCTCATTGATTTACATATGAGACGGCAGAACTATCATGAATGATTTATTAAAAATTCATTTTACAATTCAAATCGTTTTAATCGTCTCGACTATTTATCTTCTTGCATCATCCATTGAACTGAGTCATCTAGTTATTTTGGGTTGATCGGAAAAACAATCCAATATGGAATGAATAAACCGAATAAAGAGGATACTAGCGAACCTCACAAGTGTACATCACTTTATTAAATTTTCATGAACGACATACCGAATGCCACGATTATTCACTCCCTGATGGAATAATTTTGCTTATATTTTGTTTGTGTATTGGTGGGAAATAGGAACTAAGTTGGACACGTCACAGCGATAGGATACTGCAGATACGGATGGTAATGAGAATTCTATGGGCGCGAGCGAATTCCACCTCTCGTGACTTGAGCCAGCAGCACGACAACAATGGGGCTGCACACCATGTTTAGAAAGAGGGAGAGAGACAAGATAGATGGGGGGAAAAAAAATTTAAATAATCTCTATCACTTCATGCAATATCAAGTATCACATATTGCTTACAATCTCTAAGAGATCAACAATATTTTGTTCTTAGTTACACAAGAAAAAAGATGCAAATGAAAAATTCATTTTTATACACTGTCGGTATATTTTTAAATTTTCATTATCTTTTGAACTACCACTACACTTTGTATATGGAATAGTTCATGAATATAACGAAATGAAGAGAATTGTGAGACAATTGGACACCACTTCATAATATGCAACGACATTCATACGATGTAATTCATATTTTTGCATTTTTTTTGTGCCATATCTCATCCTTATGTGTTTCAAATATTTTCCTGGGTCACAATCATATTGAGAATTCTTTCACCATTCAAGGAAAAAAATAGTAGGACAGGTGGGGCATGAAAAAATATTTATTGACCCGAATTTTTAATATTCCTTGACGAATGATTGACGATCACGTGAAACATTACATTTATTATTATTAGCATCGAGTTCTGTACCAAATATAAGTCGTATAGCTCAACTAATTCCTATAATTACAAGTTAAAAAATATATTTCTGGTATTAAATGAAAACCACAAATTTTTTGGAAGATATGAACGTTCTCGTGCAAGACACATTGCCATATGCTACTACGTGGGAAAAAATATACATTCACATATTCTCGTGTTTACGTTATGCAAAACGTGACGAATTGTCAGCGACAGACCACACACATCCCATATCATCCGACGCCATGTGCACATAGGAAATAATGGAGGTGAAATGATTTGTAATTTTTTCGTGTTTATTTCATAAATATCGACAGCTAGACTGATAAACATCGATAATTAATTGAAAAATTCCATGTGAAAGATACATGAATGTTGGAAGGCGTATAATTATATCGTGACCTATCATGTTAGAATCTCATAATTGTTAGAAACAAATGCAAAAAATATTGCAGAAAATTGAACAGAATTAGAAATAAAAGAAGAAGTGTAGTTGTAATTCTAAACCGGCTCTAGCTCGATGATGGACGTGAACGAGTGCATGCACGTGAAGTAGGTGAAACTTCATTATTGACTTTTATTAGGATAATGAAAAAGTCCATGATTGAACAAATTAGTTCCTTCTCAAACACACTTTTTAGGAAACATTAAAGCGAACCTTGAAACTCTTTTTTTCTCCTTAAGTTTCAAACGTATTCTTATATAACTTGACAAACTGTATTTTTGTCTGGATCGATAACGTTAAAATAGTCACAACTCTCAAACAAAAAGGTAACAAGGATGATGTACATTCTGAAAAATTCATAGCATTTCGCAACTGTTGCGAATAAATCTAGCAAAAGGAAATATTCTTTAATGTTTGGATATATTCACCGAGGAAAAAACACAATCGAACAATCAGTGCAGAGATGAATATGAACGCGAGAGAAAAGTGATGATACGGAAAATTATGACGATTCACTATACAAAAATATCAACGTTGACAGATGTGATGAATTATAGAAGAGACAGTGGAGAAAAACGATATTATGTGGCACAAGTAGACTGCATGAGAAAAAAATTTAATTACTGAATGAATAAATAAAAGATGGAACGATTAAATCCAATCTTGTTTATATCGTATGACCGGCTTTCGATCAGAAAATTCCTAATATGGTTATTGCCATACTCTCAGACACATTGACGAGTTGACTGGAGTCATTTTCCAATGCTTGTTCTTAGTGGATAAAACATTTAAAAATAAAGGTACAAATTCGCAACAGTCATGAATTCGTTCGCCTTGTAACAAATTGAGTGAATGGAAGAAAAAAAGAAAGTCATGGTGGTCGACGAGAAAAATAATCATAAGCAATGATAGTGTTAATGAGTTTGATGATGAATATAAACGAAGTGAGCAGAAAGCATCATGTGGATGCAATGAAACGTCGCCGTTCTCATGTACACAAACATATGCAGCAGCCGTGATAAATGCAGATATTACAACACTACTCAGCAGAAATTAAATCATTGCTCTCAAATTACTTTGGGAATCAACTTTGTGTTTGTACACACCTCAATATGTTACTCATAACCATTTGCAGATGACCATCGAGGCAAACTGGATTCCGTGATAAAAACTCTGTTATTCGATTCATTTCATTAAATGAACCAATTTAATTCACTATAAAATGTTCAATTATGACGTGATCAATTTTGCAGCATGAAAATGGAGTGATATGCAATTTTCAACGTGTTTGAAATACAAAGAAAAATGTTACAAATGCGTGAACTTGATCAATTCAATTGTTGAAAAGAAGAATGGAATTTTATAAACATTTCTGTGCTCCTATGAAACGAGAAAGAGGAACAACAAAAACATAGATGAGAACCGAACAAATTCTTTATTTATCATGTTACTTATAACTTCCAGAAAAAATTGTGTATGAAACGGTGACACCTAACTGAAATATTCATAGTTTTCATTATTGACACCACCAGTCTTCTCCAGGATTATTAAATTTTACAATGCTACCCTTTCGCAATTTTCCACGTCAGCAAAATTGCATGTAACACATGAAACGATAATTATCATCACGGATACAGAGTTTCCATGGCAGTGATGTCACAACATTTGCAATGGTTATGGAACAATGTGACAAAAGTGTAGTGACACAAAATTTTCAGTGGGCAATCACTCCCCATTGCGTGCAGATGGTGAATTCAACACGCGTTAATGTTAAAGTGAAGGTGAGATATTAAATCAAAATTGTGAGGAGACATTTGGGATTCATATGTTGATCCTCAAACATTATTTTGATGATATGATGCAGCGAAAACTGTCAAATTAATTATTTCGTCACGGAAAAAATTGCTGTGCATGGTGCTTGTGATAATGTGACATTGGGGCCATGAATCCAATATGAGAAAACTCAGAGACTTTTTTTTCAAATAGGGTAAATCTGTCAAAAAATTGGAAACGTGATAGGCAAGAGTAAGACATTTTTATCACAATTTTCATTGAATGAGAGTGATTTTTGCCGCATTATAATCCTCACACGAATGTGGAACTCTTCTGCACTAGGAATCTACATCTATCGAAGAATAAATTCGACATTTGGTGATGGACACTAGACCACATCATTTTATGTAAGATATTGAATTATTAAAGTTCAATTGGATATTCCAATAATTGAAATTGTTCAATATTTTACAGAATTTTTTTCGTTTCCATCATGAAGGAAGCAGGCCTCACAAAATATATACTTGAAAAATATTGAAGAAATAGATGTAATGAGTATGAAGATGATCTACACATCAACATTCATCAAAGAACACCACAGAATTGTCACGATCGATGTTGCAGTTTCATCTTTTCACCAAGTATGAAAATGAAATCGTGTTTCGTCAACGATTCCCACTAAATTATGAATCCCTCAAATAATTATTGTGAATTGGATACTAAAAATTTTCATATGAACCAATAAAATGCAGCGATTACACGCTCGAACTATCTCAAATGATCCATGAAGAAAATTTACACTTCATAAAATTTCATTCCCCGTTCAAAAAAAAAAAATAATCTCCATCTAGATACGCCTTTTTACCAATAGACAAATTACAAACAGCATAAATTATTCCAGTCTACCGATCTCTATCACATGTGTCATAAATTGTAAAATAAAATGACTCACCTATTGATATTGAAACTAATAAAAATGTACAATATAAATAATTGTTGTGAGTGGAAAACTATTGACTTCCTTATTCACTCAAGACTCTCGCACTCTTTCATTGTTAGAACTCTCTTGACTTGTTCTTGTTCGAGGACACATTCACGTGACGCTGATGGTGATTGCCTTTGTCGACTGCATTAAGATCCGATAGTGTGATAGAGCCTCGAGGGTAGGAATATAAATAGTTAAGAGACAAAGAAGGCAAAAGAGAAAAGGGATTTAGACACTGCTACCCATTGTGCTTCCTGGGTCAGAGACTCGTTGTTGTACGTATTGCGATCGTGAGAAATTCGATTTGCGACCATTATCTTGTATAGCCACTGAAAACTCTCACAATCGTGTGTTCTACATATCGTCTATGCATTTGCAATTACAAAATACCTTCTCTTCATTCAAATTATTATCCAATGTACACATACATTCAACGATCAAATACTCGTGATAGTGCGCGACAATTTGTACAATGTACCTGTTTATTATTTTCCTTTTTTTATTATCCCACACTTTTATTATTTAATGAGCTCATTTTTTGTTATATATTAATCGTGTGAGATAGAAGGATTCAGCCATCTCAATGTGTAAATTGAAATATTATCTGAATTGAGATCTATCGGGGAAGTGATTGGAAGTGGGAACTGCTTTTTCTCCTAATTCCATCGTGAAAAAAATTCTTATTAAAGGTACAAAAGTAATTTTGCTTATACTGAATCGATTGCATCAGAAAAAAATTTGTGATAACACTCGTTGTATATCATGGATATAAATTTGAATTTCAGTGAATCGTGAAATATTGTCGGAATAATTTTGATGATTTTCAAAATGTGTAATCAGAAAAAATTCATTTTACTAATGAGTTCATGTAGGAAGTGACTGCAAATGGTTCGGCACACCCTCATTTTTGTATAAGTAGAATCCACACGATTCAATATTTTACGGAAGAGTAGAAATATAAAAAGATAAACCGGTATAACACTCAGCATTTCGCGTGGTATCCAATTGTGTTTCTTTAATCATCACAAAATTCCTACTTTGTGAATTTGCTGGTTTCTTCATAACGGATCCATTCCATATGAGATCAACTCTGCTATTAAAAGTTGGTGACTGATAAATCACCCGAATAATCAAGGAAGGAAATTATAGTTAACTCTTATTTGAAACAGTTCAATCTCTGACAATTGATATCCAACAATGTTCGCATATTGTTTGTAACTCATTAATATTCTGCCAGATGTGATGGGAGGTGGCGTGTTACGCTGTCACAAATACATGTAAACAAACTATGAGTAATCACCACGAGTGCATTTATAATATTTTCATCGTGTGGACCCCTTTCCCTCTGTTCTTGATGAACAGTCGAATTCGAATTGAACACATCATAACATGCTCGACTTGTCTTTTTCCCCATGGGATTTTTATTGGACCACCAATTCAATTGATAATCATCTCATATAAATTCTTCACCCATGCTATTAAATCTATCAACACTTTCGCAATTAAAAATTCCGAACCTCATCGCACAATATCCCCAACTCATCCAATTATAAACAAATAATTGAAATATTGTTTGAAAATTGACATAACTAAGCCCCAAGCGCGATGAATCCTACGCATCCTTTCCTTCTTCACCTTCACCACCACCATCAACCACCATCACGACCATCACGGACATTATCTGACTCACCGGATGTCAGTCGACCCACCCTACACTTCCTTCACTCGTGATCGTGTCCCTCAGCGACTCCTGATGTCATATTAACAGAGCGCAGTGGGCTCGACACTTCCCATACTTAAATTCCCAATGCATCTGTTATGTGACTAAATAAAATATAGCCTTGGCCCTTTCCTCCATATAAATATCAACATCTATATAAATATATCTATAAATATTATTCTGATATTGTCCTATCGTCTATGAAGTTGTCATTTATCATTTTAATTTGTCATGGATTGTTGATTGCATATGACTCTATTAACTCATTGATACATAAAAAATCCTCTGCAGCATTCATCCAATAGAATTAATGACATGTGAAATAGAAATACCTTTACATTCGTGTATGGATAATAAAATTTCCTCCATGCGACCTCATGTTTGATCATGAGTACCAACAAATTTATTTATCAAGATAAAACCATTGTATTGACAGTATTGTCGTTGGATATTGCTTCGATGTAGAATTTTCCGCATTTGTCCATTTACATTTTCATATTGACGAAGCAGTTGGCATTGATCCAACGTTCAAGTTAACTTCTTGAGACATGGGTGATAAAAGATGAGAAAGGAAAGAAAAAGTGAAAAGAGAAGAAAGGAACGAACAATTCTGTATTGCTGATGATGAAGAATAAAAATGCATTTGATGATATTTATCAGTACATTGATTGTTCATGCCAACTTGGAAAGTTATTGCCAGCTGTGTGTCAAGACAAGATGTTTGTTGTCTATATAAATGTGCGTATGTGTGTGCATGTCGACTCCATAATACCATGAGCAGTAGTTCCGGGTGACCGGGATATATTGCAATGAGAACATTTCTATCATATGTCCTAAGTGGTATCATATCCATTTTTCATTGCTCCATCATGGATACAATTTTTCCATCATTTCTAATGCTCAATGTGTGAGATAAAAATTAAAACAATAGCACAAAAAAAAATACTTCTCATGTTACTCTCGATACTTTTTTATCAAACCTTTGAATAATTTGAATAAATGAATTTTTTTTATTTGTGTGCTTAAGACTAATTTATGGGTGTTGTTTTTTTGTAAATTCATAGGACTCGTAGGATTTGATGTATTGCGTAGTCGTGAGAACGCATAAAGTGCTCAAGCATTCAGAAATGAATATAATCAACAAAAAATCTCCACTTTCATTTTTCAACGTGAATTATAGTTGGATTTGTGAGAAAATAAAAAGATACCACTTCAGTCATTCACACTCGTCGCATTTAACGACAAGAGGAAGCCCTTCAAGCAGCGAAACTTAAGTCACGTTATACTACATCCGAAGAACGTACGCCCTGCGGGAGAACATATAATACCAGCATATAGGAAGAGAATGAAGAAACGTTTATTAGATGCGAGGTGAATGGCGCACCACGACGTGCATTGAATGAAACACGAACCCAACAATCTTTCTCTCTCATGCTATATTTTGCCGCGCAACATAGGGACAGTGGTGCAAGAGGGAATATACGAAGAGGAAAAAGAAAAGACGAGAGTAGAAGAAAAAAAAAATGAGAGAAAAAAAAGGCAAAAAAAATATTGAAGTGAATTGAGAGCACACATGTTTCACCGTTGCCACACACGACCACAATGTCATCCAAAATGTTTCTTTCTCTCAGTAACTTCAGCTGATGTTAATAAGAAAAACAAATGTTTGTTTGTGTTTGGTAAAAAAAAATAAACACTCACTTATAGTTTTATTAATCCAGTCGGCTAAATCCTCTTGTAATGGTATTAACTGTCGACTTTGTGCGGAATGGATTCGTTCATGATAGAATTCGAATTCTTCCTCCTCTGGTGATGGTCTTGGAATATCTGCACGTGCAAATGCTGATACTGAAGATGGGCCCCAGCTGCTTCTATAACGTATATGTTGACTTGGTGGAAAGCGATTTGAGTAAGACATCTTTGGAGAAATGACTTGGACTTGTATTTTTCTGATTCAATTATTGGATTTTTTGGATGACGTTGTTTGGATCTCTACTCCTGATTTTTTTCTTCCATCACACTTTCGCTGGTCATTACTTTACTATTTTGCTTCACTCGCTTGTTCACTGCCGTTAATCTCTGAAAAGAAAAAGGTATAAAACGTAATTAGAAAAATTTCTGCGAAACAGAATTGTGAAGTAGAAGCATCAACTAATGGGACAGAAGCTCTGCTGACTAAAACGGTAAAATAATTAATTTATATGTGATTTGAAAATGATGATGCCGAAGTTATCGATTCGTGAGCGTGGGCACCAGTTAACTTCAATATCGCGTGACTTCGGTTCGCAATAAATTAACAACATGTCATTGGATAGAAAAAAAATTATGAAAAAAAAAAAATTTCCCAAGAATATTGAATGTCTTATTAAAGGTGAAAACAAAATATTGCTTTGTGATTAACATGAATATATCTTGCTTGTAAACAGTCCTACTTGTTATTCCACCTACGCCGTCCTTGTTAATTATTTTTTTATTTTATAATTATAATTATCGTGGTGGCATGTAACATGAAATTGATATGCATTGAAATTATGTAAAAGGCCATATATAAAATCGTAACAATAATAAATTTTCTTCTCTATTTTTTCTCTTGTGCACGTGTTCTCGACACCTGGTATCACAACACGTGGCAATCGATCCATAACAGAAATCCAACACCACCACGATAAGAATGAGATATAAAGCATGCATATTGATATAAAATTTGATGGAAAATAATTCATTTTTAATCTGATAAATTCAAAGACGAATATCGATATTAATAATAAAAAATTACACGTTGATATCATGATGAGCAGAAATTCATCAAAAAATTCGATCACGCACATGAACTTTCATAGAATTTACTTCCACCCGTTGAAATGTTTGCGAATTCTTGCCCCGAGTCGCCCTCATAAATCACTAAACTCACAACTAGAATTGACCACGAACTTGAACGATTATCTTAATGACAATTCCTCTTTATGAATTTTTCTGCTGAATAACTTCGAAATCCAACATCGAATTCAGTCAGACATATTTACAAACGAATAAATGTCGACATGGTAATCACTAGCAAAGTATGTACTCAATCGTATGCTGTCCGAGAAAAAAAAAATTAAATACACAAGATGTGGAGTCTCAATTGGAATAAGATTGTGTCAGCTCAAAAAGAAAAAAATGAAACATCACTAATTCATCTCATGATTTGTATCGGTGACGATACAAATGTGTTTACAAACTCCAACAAATATCGTCCCACTCATCACATTGAATATGACTGCATCATTTGAAAACAGTACGAATTGAAAAAGGCAACAATCGAATCAGCCACAATTCATCTACATCAATAAAAACACAATCAATGATCTAACAAATGTTTTTAAATTTTTCATCTCTCGTCATGGTACAGTTCAATACATTAAAAAAATATTCATCAACTGGTTATTGTAGCAGTCAGTCATAATAATGTCTTTAACAAGTTCAAACACAGGACTTTAAATTAATCATGGCCCTAGTCACTCGAAAAGAAGAAGAAAAAATTAAATAAAATACAATTGCAAACGTTCACTCAAACACGAGTGTGCATTATACACATACAATAATAGTCGTGATGCGGTATAGAATGTGTCGTAGTGAGAAGCCAACCAACGTATTCGTGGTCTCCTCCATCATCGCCACAAGAGGACAAGAGAAGAATTATACATGATGCTCAAATGTATATATAACGTGGGCGCTACCCAACGTTACACTCACGTTTGTTATTCGTGCTTGTGCACGTACCAATGCTTGAATGTTGTTCTGTATAATGTCACTGGAAATTTTTCGCCTGCAGCGTACACAACTCATTGGGAGGCAGGGAGAGAGATTGAGCGTGGGAATGTCTCCACCATGAGCAGAAGGCTGTTTTGTAGTGTCTTATGTCAGTGTTTACGTGATAGATATGTATGTATATGCCATGACTGTATACAAACATATATCTGTGAATTTATGTACAAGTGGGTGGATTTGAGAATGACACAGATCACCTGATCATCCTTATCGAAATGAATTTACACTGGTTACCTTGGTGTTTGGCATAAACGGTACAATGACAACTGATAAAGGAAAACAATTTTTTTATTTATGAACATCTGTGCAAGGTGTTGAGAGTTTTCATTTGTCTTCACATATGATTGTGGTAAGCTCTGTCTTGGAATGAAACTCGATGACTCCAATGATTCTTGAATTTCTATTGATTCACTGACTTCCAAGATGTTGTATTAGATAAAATTCGTGTATTGAAAGTAAATTTGTCCCGATTGAAGCGATACTTCTTCTTTCATTACTGATGAGAAATTTTGTTGGAAAAAAATACATCGAGTATCAAATCATTGAAATGGTTAAAAAGATTTTGGATGAAACTCTTGTGAGAATTCTGTCGTACGTGGTGGATTCTTTTCTTTGAATATTTGTGTCGGATTTGACTTTACGTTCAGTTTTCATGTAATGTTACTCGGGTTGAGAAGTTACTACCTCATGTATACTTATTTGTATATGTGATCATAGAATCAAGTTTGAAGAATGGATCTATGTGGGTGGTAAACCATCTGACTATGTGCTGATCATCCGCATTCGTGTTCATCGATCATTTCTATAGGTCTCACGGCCACTGCCGCCTTGGTTGTAACTATATGAGCAGACCGCAAGGAAAAAAATATATAAAAACGACATTATTTTCGTTTTAATTTTTTCTTCCACCTTTATGAAAGATACAAAGGGGAATGTGGACGTAAAAATTGACGTTACACGATTGATTTTCTGCACTGATGATTTTGTGGAGGATGTTTAATGAGGTGTCAATTATTCGCAGTTGAAAAAAGCAAAATGTCTATGTGGCCAGTAAAACCATAAATTTGGACGCGATGATTTGGAATATTCTCACGAAGATAAGGAGACATGAACAAATAATTAAGCAATAATTAATGTGCAAATTCATTGTTTTAACTTAGTCATTGATATCCCTCATGGAAAAAGTGAAATAAATTTGCAGGATTTGACAGTGCTGAATTAATTTAAGGGCGAATATGAAATTGTTCAATAATGAATTGATAAACAAGAAAAACGGATTGTTCCATCAACGAATAAAGTTAGGAGGCAACAGAAAATTAAGGGGCAATGGTGAATAGAAAGATAGAAATAGAATGAAACAAAAAAAGAGTAGCGGTAGTGGGATTCATTGCAGTGCAAAATTAGTGCGCGCGGTGAGTGTTGAAAATGCATTGAGGGAACTGGACCGCATCCTATGTTAAGTATGCCCATGAGCGCGCGCGCATATTTGCAATGCGATTTCCTGAAAAGCTAAGAAAACAAAACAACTAAACAACTTTCGAAAAAATGAACAATTTATACTTAGAAGAGCATTCTACAGAAAAGAAGATCAATTAGCAACATAATAAAGGAAATGTCCGCGATGAAATTAAAATGCAAACTTTAAGAATATTAATTATAACTTTATAATTATTCGCACATGTACAAATTCACTAATTACCAAACAAATCTAATTCAATTAATCGCACGTGAAAGCTTTCGTTGGAATAGTTAATGAGAAGAGTGACTTAATTTATTTTGCAATTTCATTTCATTACTGAAGCAAGAAAAAAATTTCAAATCTAATCATTTTCTCTATTTTCTTTTCTTCCTTCATGTGTGATAGTTCATTTGGATTATTTTGAAATTCTTTTATTTATACGGTGAATTGTATAAACTGTCAGTTTGCAATAAGCATAAGCATGGAACATCTGACACCTTTTATAACGGCGTGTAGGAAGACTATCGAACTGTTGCATCATCATCATCATCATCATCATCATCATCAGCACATTGCAGAGGCGCGTAACATGCAACTTAACATACGGTATATATCTGTACTGTGTATAAAATTTATGCATCATCTTCTGAAAGAAGATGATGAATACACTCATAGATATTTCACTTTTTTCTCTTCCATTATTCTGGTTTCCAAAACCATTTTTTTTTTTTCGTAGAATCAAATTCATTTTTGAATAATGTTAAGCAACAAATTCAACGATTGAAAATAACTATTTGTTTTGTTTTTGAACTTGAAGACAATGACACTATTCCAGAGCTAAAAATCGGTGATATCTCATCATGCGCTCATTTATTTTCAATTATTATTGATTTTTCTAAGTTTAACGGTGTCACTTCGTACCAAATAAGAATAGTGAGACAAAACTGATATTTCCATCAGTCATAGGAAACTTTCTCCTGAATATTAAAAATCTTGTCATCCTATCAGATAATTATCGGTTAATAATTGCGATTGAATGTACAAGTGGAATAACAAAATAGTGTTGTGGATCAGAAATGAATTGGAAAATTGGCCATTTTCTATTTCAAAATTTAATTTCTATTTTTCTCTTTTGCCATTTTGCTATTGCCACTATGCAGTAATACGCCGTTACTGTGGTAATAATAAGAGATTGAAGCAATCAAACAGTTCTGGAGCGTGACTGCGAGACGTGTGAGTGAGGTGTTCCACTATTATAGGGAAAAAGGAAATAAAATTACAATATATTTATATGATTATACATTTGCTAATGTGTATACACAGACTTCAAAAATATCCAACAATGTCTACTATACATCATTAAAATATTTACAAGTGATGATTTAGCACTAAATTATCATAACGAGCTTTATAGTCCACTCCATACTTCCTGTCTCATAACCAAATAAAAATAAATCTTTCCTATCTTCACTCAACAATAAAAATATTCCAAAAATATGAGCTTTAACGGTCACTGTGTCAATGCATTGGCTTTATCAAATTGCCATTGGATAATGAAATTACATTAAACACTTTGAAGAGTGAAGAATCAAATATTATTGTGTCTCAAGTTACTTCTACAGGTGTGACCTTGTCCAATTTTTTATCGGCTTCAACTCATTATAATTCATGTCACCTATATATTTGTACGACACTAATGCTATCAAAAAATCAACATAGTTGAAGTTATGAAGAGGTAGTAGAAAACGATAAGTGAGAATAATTATGAGTGTTTGAAGAATCAACTTCAAGGTTACGTTGAAATTATATTTAAATATTTTTATTCTGAATTTTCATACGTTTCAATTGATTATCAGTTTCATTTCAATATAGACATTCATACCAGGAAAAGAAAAAAAAAATAAAATGTAGACTAGGGCCAATGTCCGATGCCTTAGAAATTCTTTAATTACTTTATGCCGTATCACACAACTAGAAACTCGGACTTCACCACGAATGTTGCTCTTGATAGACTTTAGAAATGTGAATGTACGCGAGTAAATGTTTGTTATAAATTCAAGGAGAATTTATAACCGAATTATTTTACGATTTATATAACAGAAAATTAGAAAACACAAAATGTAAGTGTCGAATAAATTCATATAAATATTTTGATTGAATAATATTGTTATGGAATTAATTTTCACATCAGTTTATCAGGCGTTCAAACATTGTGATCAATTATTGAGATTTTATTGGATAAGATAGGCGAAGGAATTCAATGACACGTGATCAATGTTCACTGATGGTTGAATTAAAAATTATTTCGCATTTTTATCATTCACTCCACGTTTCATTACACATTTCTAATTATGCACATCCAATTGTCGATTATGTATACTCAAAAAACGTATATTGATCATTAATCAATATTGCTTTATGTTCATGATAACTCGAGAGTGTTACGGCTACGATTGGAATGTCGATAAAATTGTTGACGTAGGAAAAAATTTGCAAATATGAAAATCGATGGCAAATACGTTTGCTCTTTTTACCTAATTCCATGTTCGTTATTTTGGTAATTTCAAAATCTTAATCAACTATTTAACTAACAAAACCAATGCCATTTGTGCAGTTGCGATTCCCAACATTCACGAAGTTTCATTGCAAAAAAATTATACATGACAAATAAAAAATATTGCGGAATTGTATTTTACCACTTTCAAGTGGACAAATACTTATGTAGAGGATTAATCAATTGATTAATTGATATTGATTGATAATTATTTTTCAAGTGTTTGAACAAAAAAACATCGTCTCGTTTACTTTCAGTTTTTTTCCTCTTGCGTTTCATTCCATAACATCTTTCATCCACAAATTTCTGTGAAGTCCTAATGATTAACTTTACGGATTTAATTCTATACGCTTGTGTGTATCATAAAGTGTTTTTTTTGTGTCTCTGTGCATAATATCGCCATTATGTTCTTCTCAAACGTTGAATAACCATGAATTCAGCTGTAATTATATCAATTAATCAAAGTTTTTCATCAACTTTTACTATTTTCACATTCTTCTCTACTTATCGCTCATTTCCAGTGTGTTTAATTCTGTTACACATTTTTGTCTTATCATTAATGTTCTACTTATTTGATTCAATCCATTTTCATTAACAATCCGTCTTCTATTGTGCCACTATTTATATAAATTACACCTCGTTTTTTCTCCCGAGTAACTTCTCAACGTTTCAACAATCGATTAAACAATAACCTTCGATAAACTAAATCGAACAAACTGTCACCAGTCACGAAAATGACTATATTTGACACATTCATCAAAATTCGTATTGATTTGAGGTCATAATCTGAATTTACGTCATACCATGACAGAAACTTGGAATTTTTGTAAATATTCAGATCACCCGAATATAAATCACTGCTTTTTACACCACGTGTGAGTTCATTTCAACTTTTTTCTTCTGTCCCTATTTCGCACATAATGCTGCACCAACAAATTCCGATACTTGACATTTTATTCAAACAACAAGGTTGACATAATTCCATAATTTTATATTGCGATATCAATGGAGGTGTAATCGCTTGACCAAATTATACAAAATTTAACCTCTTCTTCATGTATGTTAAACACTGACGAGGTGAAAAAGACTAAATTCAACTATTATTTCTGGAACTGAATGTAATCATCAGAAAAATAAAATACTTCATCTTTATTTATCAAAGATGAAACAAATAATTCTGAATTTTTTTCACTGACATTGACAAAGTGAGAATAATTTAAATATTCTATCATCAATTCTATGAGAGAGAAAGGATAAACTCATGTCAGTCAACATAGATTTACCCAATGTACATGCAAAATAATATCAATCAAGCCCTGACTCTTTTCCATGTCCATTCATCAATTTAAATCTCATATCAAATTGATCTTTTCTAACACAAGATATAACCCAATAAAAACCAATTAAATTTCACTTACCTCAAATAATATTCTCCCACCCATAATAATCATCACAATGTTTCACACACAATCATCAATCAAATGAAATTTAGCAGTGTCCAAAAGTCAATTGTAAAAATGATATTCGCATGTTCGAGATGAAGTACAAACTGAATGAAATGTTCCCATCATCTTCGTCTTCACTCTATCAACTTCCATTTATTGAAGTCAAGTTAATGATTACTCAGTAACAATTAAACAAGTGGAAAATCCAATGAAAATCACATTTTCCATTGATTCATTTTAATTATTTACAATATTTAATTTTCATACGAGACAGTTGAGCGCGTGTTCACAGTCTCGCGCAAACTAAACTCTTGCGCTCTTCGTTGTCGTTATCGTCGTTGTGGCCGCGTATCGTCGCCTATATCTTCTATATTGTCTCAACGTTTTCCATCCTGTGGACCTACAACTCTCCTCTTCGCTTCAAACGAACGTACAACACTACTTTACCTCACAATATTACAACGTGTTTTATCATCTCTCTCACAAGTTTCGTCTCCCTCTTTTCTTTCAGACGTTCTCTTGCGCTTTTGCCGGCTGCTCTGTCGCTTCCTCACCTACTACAACTTAGTAAGTAGTAGTAGCCCTCCACTCCTGTATGCTGTGTCGCTTCGTCTCCCTCTGCCGGCAGACACCACGTGTAGTGCACTCCAACAGTATTTCATATGATACAAAAAATGTCCTAATATTATATAAAACATTAAGATGAATTGTGTATACAATTTCTGCTCATCCACTTATGCAACATAATTAAGATCTAACGGATTGCGTGAAGCACACACTCAGATGTTCACAACCATTTTTACATCAGCAGAATGAAAATGGTGAATTTAAAAACCATAATGCACACGCGAATATCATGCGATAGCACACAAACGCTCAGCAAACTTTTATAAATGTATTCAACACTGTTCTATTATCACATGATGCATTAAAAATTTACCAGGCATTTATTTATCGTTAATTAATAAATTTAGGAAAAAAACAAAAAAATTAGTTCACACTTCTTTGATTTATAAAATTTATAAGTAAAATTGTTCGCTGTGTTCAATTGAATTGTTCGTGTTTCAAACAACAATCGAAACTTGCAAAATGTGTTGGCTGACAGGATGCAAAGTTGCTTCGAGTGGTGAGATGTCAAAAAATGGACAATTAATGTACATTGAAGGGTTGGAGATGAATTGTAGCGGTTATGGAAATGTTTCGAAATTCTGATTGAATTTATGATGACTTAAAAAAAATGTCCAATGTGAATGACAATTTTGTTAAATTGGGTGATTTAACCCGGGCACTCACTACACACCCACGAAATACGGTCCTGTATGATAGAACTACCTCAAATCACGAATATACAGCATGATGCTGGTGATGCTGCGCGTCTTTACACGTTATTTACTCTCGCTCGTGTTTCACCCTCTTCACCATCCGGCAACCGGCCTGCGACCCCACCCGCGGCTCATTCACGTGCATCCGGTGAGGAGAAAGAGAAAGTGGGTGTAGAGGGAGAGTACAGACACAACGACGATCCCTCCAGGTCCTTTAATCAATACTTCGCGTATACTCTCCCGACATCTGTTTCACTCTCGCTGTTATTTCTTCTTTTTCCATTTTTTTCTTTCCGCCTGTATAAACTCGCGAAATTTTTCTTCTACGTCTCTGAAGTATACACAAACTTTGTTGAATAATTTTCAATATTCACCAAATACGTTTTATTTTTTTTTCTTCCTCCTTCGTATCGATCGATGAATACCAACCATGACTGACTTTGTTCCCGTGTCAATAATTTAAACTTGCAAAAAAATTTTTTTTCCGCTTGCCGAGCGAAAAACGTCACTTTTCGTCCCGCTGCGCTGAACGAAATTTCCGTTTTTTGCCTTCGATGAACGGAAAAATAGTATACGCACCTCGGGAAGTAAAAAAGAAAGCCTCCGATCACATGTTTATCGCCCTCGGCTTCGCCTCGTGCAATAATTTACATGTGATCTGCGACATTTCTTTCTTTACTGCCCTCGGTGCGTGATATACTATTAATTTTCTATTCTGAAGTGTGAAAGAAAAAAATCTTGACGATACTTTCATATGAGAACAATATGACAGCGGAAATTGAAATGAACACAGAGTAGATGAGGAATTATTTTACACTTTTTAGATCTGTATTAAAGTTTTTAATCTGAAAAATCGAGAGAGTTTTCCACGGTACTAAAATTATATAACTCGAGAATATTGTTCAAATTTATCTTTAAAGTTCTAAATTATCGACATTTTCTCCGAACTTATATTGTCGTGCTTGTGTGTTTGACATCCGGATAATGTACAAACTTAATCTGAATTCTGTTATCTGAAACATGTGTACTGAACGTCATCTATCTTCCATTAATTATCCCCTGTACCATTAAACATTTGTTATCTCCTTCAAAACTGACATACTCGACGTAAATAATCCATAATCGATAGTATATGGTGAGAAGTTTTTTATTTATTCGTATTATTATTCTTCATATTTTCATTAAAATTTTTATGACAATCATCAACACACTGTTCACAAATTCAAAACAGACATCCTAGAAAACAACGTAGGAGTAAGAAAATATTTCACGATTGAATGGTTCAGAAAATGCCTTCCTAGAATTCAAGTATTCATTCAATTGATCTCAAAATAATCAAATTGTCATAAATAGAATTCCGAAAGATCCTACTTGCATCATTTTTTTTTGTGTCTGGAAGTATATTTTATCAGATCTACATGCATTGTTATCGATTACAATGATCTTGTTGGATAAGATAAATGGGAGAATTTAATGGCTCGTAAAAAGTATTTTTTCACATATGTAATTATAAAAATATTCCTTCTGCATCATAAACACGTTCTTGTTACGTAGAGTCACGAACAAATTCAAATATTTAATCGAAATGAAATTTCCATCACATCGGTTCCAAGTAATCTTTTCCTACACTTGTATCAAATCAAATTCTACTCCCTAGATAACATCATTGATCTCCTACTCATATCATGACATAAAAAATTCAATCATATCGATCAGTTCTGCAGAAATAAATGCCAGTCTCTGGCTACTCCTCAATTCGTCGTTATGCTTAATCAGACAATTCGTCAATACACATTGAAAGTCAAACAATTTTATCCTTCAAACAGTCTCAATAAATAAATTCACGTCATAATTCACAATTAGATAAAGTATCATCTGAATTCACATCGAACTAATGAAAAAAATTGAATTAATATGAAAATTTACTTCCTCCTATGTTTCACGAACGAACAAAACTGTCTCAACAGAAAAATCACCATCTCTGTTTTCGTTATGAAAATAGAAATCGATCGGTACAAATTCACTCATCCTGAATGATTGATGACGAAGAGGGAAGAAGAAAATAGAAAGAGCAAACAAGTCAACAAATCTAACTCTTTCGATTGAGGACAATAAAATTTTCTTCTTTTCAGTGGACGAAATTTCTAATTCTGCAGTACACGTTTATGTTCAATTTCGTGCTGATTCTCGTAACATTCTTTTATTTGCCACTTGAGCTTATGTATGTACTTCATAATTTATGTTCATATATTGGTTGTAAACGTACCAATTGCACACATGCACTTACACTTGACGTATGTATGTATAGTGGTATCATGCAGTCCATGGTACGAGTGTTAACTATTTGACAATAAATGCGTGTCACGTGAAAGAAGAAGTATCAATTTCTCTCATGAATAGTTAACAGCAACGACTGTAGTTCACAATCGAATAATGCGTCGTAATTATTTTTTTCTTTTCAATATTCAATAAATTTTCCAACGAGATTTTTTTTTCAACCACAAGCCAATTGTACTTTCCACTTCACAGTTCCACCAGTGATATTTTTCATGGGATGCGCAAGTAGTCCGAATCATTTTGTGGGCTGTTAACTTCAGCAGAAGTTTTTTTTTCTTCTAAAAAGATATTTCAGTGAATATATTTGAATATACAAAGGAACAACAACGTAAAATATTATTCCTGTCGAAATAAATATTATCAATGGAGTATGTACCACTTGGTGATTGTGTTTTTTTTAGTCTTGATTTATTTTATTTCGTGGTGAGAACGAGAGAATGGAATAAGAAAGAAGAGAAGAAAAATTATTTCGATTATTAAGAAATGCCAGTAGATATCTCTTCATATTGTACCAGGGACTGCCAGTTAGCGTGTCTCAGGTCTGTCATGATACCTCTTTCTCTCTCTGCCATGTACAGATCATCACCATCATGTAGTTTTATTGATCACCCACCCACAGAGAATATTCAGCTATTTTTACTGAATCAAGAAAAAGAATATCGAATGAATTACTGCAGTCAGAGAAAAAAGAAGGAAATGATGCCCCAGATATTATAACCTATTGAGTGGATAGAAATTTTCTTAGACATTTTGAATTTATCAATCAATTGTGGGATATTTTCAGTACTTGAAATATCAATAACATGTGAGAAGAGTGATAAGTCGGATGTCGATGTCAAATGCTCCTGATGCAGAGGATGATTGACTGCGTTTCTTCAGTACAATTATGGGCAATTATGTTAAGGGTGATTTGACAGTAATGATGAGCTCCTCTATCAAAGTGGTAGATGAAGAGGAACGAAGTACAATTCATGAATGAAAGATTTTAGAACGAGTTATCGCAAAAATTGTGCAGCCACAATGAAATGAAAGTAAATAGCAAAACTATTGTTTTTCTATCAGAAATTGATAAGAATCATCAGATATTGTGATGAACAGTTTGATTTTCTGTGGAAGGACTGGTCTATCCATGCCTCATGTTCATCAAGATACTTATTCAACGCGGAAATTATACTCATGCCATATTGCATTAATTAGGCGACATTATAAATTTCATCTAAAAAATTGGAATTCACATAAAATCCAACAGACGTATTGTTATTCTGGATATCAAGAGGATTCTACGAATGAATTCTCTGCAGATAGGGACCAAGTGGATGGATTATTTTACCATCAGTCGAATACTATCAACCAAGTTTATCTGAGAAGCAAGAGATGGCGTTTTGACATAACAAGTGTGCAGTCGGTGTCTGATGAAAGTCGTGGCAACACGTATTATTTGTAATATATTTTTGTTTGTTACTATTTGTCCATATTAATTTACTTAATTTATTTATTAACGTATTGATCAATATCAATCAAGAAATATTTCAACCAGAGCACCTCTATATTTTAAATATTTGTTGAATAAAGATAGTTTGTGAAAATTATACAAAAATGGAAAATTGTGAAGTAACTGTTAACTCAGAAGACCGGTAAAGATATTCTTGATTATCATAATTTTAGATAACCCGTCACAAGAACACCATCACGTATTCTCGTCCGTTAATTTCTTCATCTAATTAATTTGATCTTTGAATTCCAGTCAAGCGCATGGCAGTAAACGACAAGAATATTTGGAATGGGATGATTATTTTATGGCTATTGCTTTTCTATCTGCAAATCGTAGCAAAGATCCATGCACACAAGTTGGAGCATGCATTGTTGATCGAATGCAAAAAATTGTTGGCGTTGGCTACAATGGTATGCCACGAGGTTGCAATGATGACGAATTTTCATGGCAAAAAAATACTGACGACAGACTCAATTCCAAATTTCTCTATGGTAATATTATTAGTTTACATCACGTGAATGACTAGTTGATTGTATTCAAACTTAATCATCGATAATGAAGGTCGAATTGCCTGAATGTATTTACTCAAAATCATATGAATTTGTGTTCGATCATGTCGATAGACATTGATGGGGTATTGATAGGTGAAGAAAGTTGCCAGAAGAACAATTCGCTTGAATGAAAGGAAGGAAATTAAGATACAATGATATGCGACAGTGATTATATCAGAACGTTGAAACGTTGGTTTTGATAATTCATCACACAGAATTTCAATTTCGGTTGCGAGAATGTGAAATATCTGCAATATCTACAACGTTACTGACGAATAAACTTCTGAGAAATGATTTCTATATAGGCATATGACCACTGCAAGAATTTCCATAAGAATTAGTTTACATTGTAATATGGTAATTCAGTTATGTTCATTCCGAAACTTCCTAATTTCCATGAATCTACACGTGTAAGAAACGACTTCAATAATTTATTCCTTGCAAGCGGTGCATGTAGATACCTGGAAATGTTATCCATATTAAATTCCTTGATATATTCAATGTGGATATTCCCCGGTTCATTCTGGCCATTAAGTCCTTATGAGTTATGTATTTTTCCACCACCGTATTTGACATTATAGAGTATAGAAATCAATGCCAAAATGAGTAGTCAAAAGTTATCTATACCATAGGTGGATAAATTCACCCACTAACAATATGCACGTCCAGATAGTTGCACCAGTCTCTAATCATGACTATGTCGATAGTTGAAAATTCATACATCGAACAATCAATTTTCTCACAAATAATCATGAGGCCTTATATTCAACTTCAATCTGAGATGGAATTTGTTGAGATAGCGCAATTCTACCAATACGACTGATATATGTTGAATTTCTACGAAGGTTGCATTATCAGCTAAACAACGATCGAGGACTGCTTAATATTCTCCTCTGCCATTCTGATTCTCCGCTTTCCATTTCCTGATAGTCACTGTTACTGCACCTTGACAGAAAAATGAGGGAGTCATTTTCCTCTCGATGTCAACCACTTCTTTATGTGAAACCAGATTTTTATTATGACAATCGTATCGAACGTTATAGACAAATTTTCAAATACTTTATTGATGAAATGAGTTATGGATTGATATGTGACCTTGCATGGAAGATAGTGGTATAGTTTGAAGGGATTCATTAAAATCATGGTGTTTTTTTTTCATTACAGTATGTCATGCTGAAGTCAATGCAATTTTAAATAAGAATTCATATGATCTACAGAATTGCATAATATATGTTGGACTTTTCCCGTGCAATGAATGTGCAAAAGTGATTATACAATCAGGAATCAAAAAAGTTATTTACATGTCAGATAAGAATAGTCATAAAGTGGAGACAATTGCCGCAAAAAAAATGTTTGACGCTGCATCGGTTGAATACCGGTATGTTCTGTTACGTTGGTCTTTCAATGCACTGCAACCATAATACTCGGATGGATTTTAATTTTCCCTACTCAATGTTATTTTTTATTCGATAGACAACACACACCGAGGTCTGGTAAAATAATCATTGACTTCAACAATATGAGTTGGGACAATCAGAATCAATTGCCACCCACGCCTATGAAACACAATAGCACAATCAATTGACAATTGTTTCGTAAGTAAACACTACCATATTTTGTTTCCAAATAATTCTCAACAATATTATCTAACGTCTATATTACAGATATGCATGTTAGTACCGACATGAAAATATATCGACAACGCAAATTAATTTGAGGCTTTAGTAAAAATTTTATATTATAACTCTGTAAGTCAATAGAAAAATTGTGATAAATACACAAATATAACTACCGGATTATCGATGAAGATTTGGTGAAAATTATGAAACTGCATTATTGTGATGTGATTTTTGCATCGGTATATTTTTTTTATTGGACGCGTTTGTACAAGTTGGACAAAATGATAAGAATGTTTCATTAGGACATTTTTCTCATGTGTGCATTAAATATAAATAAAATTCATTAAAAAGTATTGAGATATTATTTAGAAGATATAATTGAACATTTGGCAAAAAAGTCTTGTTTTGTTATATCATGATGTCATTATGTGATATTAGTTCTCGCGCCGCCGTTCTTAAACTCGTTAGAGATTTGATAGATAGCAATTACGATATCATTCATTGCAGTCTTATACACGCACTCTTTTTTCATCACTTCTCAGTAGCACACTGAAAGAGTTCGACATTTGATGGAAAAACAAAAATAATAAACACATGTGCAACTGGCAAATCAACTTCTTCACGTAAAATTTGACTATGTACCCGTCAATTTTCTAAATTAAAAAGTTCTTTTCGACGAGTGAAAAATAATAATTAATGTCTCATGAATCCACTACAATACATATATATATCTATATATGTACTCCCGTAAACAGATTCTATCTGACTGTATGAAATCTACTTATAAACGACAACCAGATATAATAATTCTACTGTGAGGTAATTAATCTTCAATTGAAGATTGGAGCCACTAATATACATTTTGTTCAATCATTTATTTTTTTTTGTGTATTTTTTTTTGCATTTTTCTGACACTTCTTAATCAAAAACAGATAGTCCAACAATATCATTTCCGTTACTGTACAATTTGCCATAATTTCATTTGAAAATTACTATTTGTTTCTGATCAATATATATCCATATATTTTCTGAGATTAATAATTTTTCAGTATGTTATATTTCTATTGCAAGATGTATCAAAAACAATCGTGTTGGGATAAGTCAGTATTTCCATTGATTTGATGTGTTTGTATTGAATGTTTTTGACTGTGAAAAAAAAAATCTGTTTCGTGTATCTTCGAGAATAATTCTTTAGTCTGAATACTATTCATGTACTAAATTTACAAGCCGCATATTCATATTGATTCTCATGATTGATGTTGATGGCAAATCCTGATTCATTTGTTTTCCAACTTCTTGAAAACAATGCACAATAAATTATTGAAGAATATTCGTCGAGAATTGTAGGTTCGTTTCGTACTTATTCAAGTTTTGTATGAATCTCTGGCGAATGTTCACCTAATTGAGCATGAATTTCATCGTTTAGAAAGAAATACATTCAAGCATCAATTGAATAATTCAAATAAACAAAGAATAATGAAATGCTGACATTGAAAAAATCATCAGGGTCTTCAAATATACAATTAGTGGAAACAACGGAAAAATATTGTGATAGAATTTATACGTTTACAAGTTTTGATGAACTTTTTGTGTTCCTCGTGTATGTTTTTTTTTTTTGATAAGTTAACAGAAGTAATGAGGTTCGTTATACAACATGAATTTAAGTCGATAGTTTTTAGTATGAATATCCCACGTGTCTGATATAATTATTCATTCATTCAATCTTCCAAGTTCTTCTCATTTCTTGCTGTCGTTTGTTACTTGTTTCATATATTCCATCATTTCCAATGCTCGACGAACGTTCACGGTACTCTACACAGTAGAATACCATTTGTTTCTAGGCATCTATTGTTGTAATTGTATATGCCATTGATAGAAATTAATTTCGTAATTACACTATCAATTGATTAACTCATTCATAATTCACTTTTATCGGCTTTTAACTATCATTTATTTGTCTGCTTTGTCTTTATCTCGAAGAGTGTGATGAATGTAAACAAGGAAATTGCAAGATTCTCCTGTATGCGAAGTATAGTCTTCCACTGATCAATGGAGATGTCCCACAATACTATCCAAGCAACCAACGCGAATAATTGGTTCGTTCGTTGAAATTTTCCTTCCTCGTGTTCATTGGATATTTTTTCACATACATTCCGTATATGTTTCTTTTCATTCTTCTCAATTCGTATTCGATTTCTTCGATGTGTTCAAATAAACTCAAGCAAACTTGAATCTACTCAGTTCACTCAATATATTCATGAAATTGAACGTAGCTAACAGAATGTCCTTAGTATATTCGTTTCACAGATTATGCATCTATTTATGTTCCGCCCAACGAATTTTTCTTCCCATTAAAAATTCCAAACTATATCGTTCCCGATAATGTCGGCCGCGCATGTCATTAATTTATTAAGATTGTTTATCAGCACTGTTATTCAGTAGCACTAATCGCACTTTATGCAATTCTTGACGATACGAAGGAGCTTAAATCGGCTCACCTCCCAATTCATACATACACGCACACAAACACACGACTTACAACCCTAATTTTTCATCTGTCACGATCTCATCGGAGCCCCATATCTTCGAAAGCTATTTTAAATCCTTGTTTGCCATTTTTCTTTGCGTCTCCCTTTTTTTTTTGATTTTTCTTCCATCCCTGCATTTTTTTTACTTTCACAACTTTTCAATTAATGAACAAATTCTTGTTTGAAACTTTTGCGTAGCTAATGTCTCAATCGATAACTGTTGACCCCAGTTCCACCTTCTTCCTTCCTACTTCCTTATTACTTTTCAAAAGCTCCTGAGTGCAACTGTAGATCAATTCTTAATTGAGTTTTCTTTGTCCAGATGATTAACATTTATTTTGATTTCCGGTGGTCTAAATGCAGTTGCATAAGGGAAACGTTTGTGACATTTTTCCATATAATCATCAATCGCCGCTTCGCAATTGCCGAAATCATTATTACGTAAAGCATCTAGAACCCTCGTACAGTTTTTCAATATCACGCCCTCGAGACCATTATCGATGTTTGTTACGAGTGCTAATGCTTTAGACTGAGCGGTTGGATCTAGTAAATACAGCATTCGTCCAGCTTGAAGTAAATGCGGTAATGAATTGATATTTTTCTTCAAAAATTCAGAGTTAAATTTATCTGCGTCTGATGTAGAATATATTTCACTTGTTTGCCGTTTAACCACTTCAGCTACTGATCCTTCAAGATGTTGGGCCGCTGTGTGCCGAAGGAAACGCACCAGACAAGAATGCAGATCTGGATTATTCGCATCCAAACGATGTGCACGTTTAATCGATTGCAGCATCAGCAATGTTTTTCCTGTTGAAACAGAAATAATCATGAAAGTATTGTCTCATTTTAGCCCGATAATTTGAATAGTTGCGATTTGTCTCGAGAATGGATAGATCCCCTGTCTCTGATGAAACCGAACATTAAAAACTTTGAACAGAATTTATTCGTATTCTCAGAAACATTCAAATCGTATGTGGATCACAATAACTTTAATGATCCCTACTATATTGAAATATAATAGCTCTAAACCGGGAATGCAGATGATATCTGTAAACGACATCTTCAGTACTGAAGTAGTGGATTGCTCATAAAACCATGGACATAAAATTTAATTAAACGACAAAAGTTGAGATGACATCTTTACATCAATTTTGATTGTGAGATAAGCGAGATTCCCAGAGATGTAGAGGTGAACTGGTGAGAATCTTTTGTTAGAGTGGTGTTCAATATATTGGATGCATCTCATACCTCTTAATCCCTCACAGATAAATGCCGCAATTGTATTTCT
Organism: Meteorus sp. PSUC_FEM 10030008; assembly: GCA_018881525.1. NCBI lineage: Eukaryota > Metazoa > Arthropoda > Insecta > Hymenoptera > Braconidae > Meteorus > Meteorus sp. PSUC_FEM 10030008. Next base: position 70,211 of record JABMBR010001406.1, read on the forward strand.
ATATTTAATTCATTCTATAAACTGCATCTGATTTCCCTATATTCTTGTTTACGACTTCATGAATAAATTTTGAATATAGCTCCTATAATATATCATTTCCATCTGCACCACAATACGATTCTGAGAATTCATTGTATTTTTCTACCATTTGAAAGTAGTCAAACCTCATAAACGCGAACAAACATATAAAAGAGCCAAATAAAAATTCATGTTTTACCTTTACGAATGTAAATTTCAAACGCCATCAAGTAAGTCTCTATCTGATCAGCGGCCAAATTTTGCAACGGTTGCAAAAACTTTATGGCTTGCTCCAAGGGATCTTCAGCCTGTTAAATAATTTACATTCTCACATAAATTTTATAATTGATAATATAAGACATTGAATGATTATGCATAAGTTGAATGGAAGAATAAAATGAATAGAGAAATGAGAGAAAGGAAAAAAATCCGACACTGACTCGTTCTAGTTTTTCTGGAATCAACTCGTCCAATGTTGGTTGTTCGAAATCCGGATCGGCCTGTTGTCTTGACTTATTATGTTGTTCCCTCTTCTCTTGTGCTTGAGCTGCCTGCTGTCGTTCAAGCTCAGCCTTTCGGCGCTGTTTCCGTTGTTTGTTCCTCAATTTCTTCAACTCTGACGGTGCAAGATTTTCTGCAATCAACAAGAAATTCAATTAATCGTAATTCCATATCAAACAATTCTGAAACAAAATATTCCGATTAGAAATAAGAATTGTGTTCATGACATTGTTCATCCTATGCACATCGTGTTGACCAATCGTTCTAGCGCTATTGGAAGAAATAACGTTTAATTTTTTTTTTTCTGTTCAAATAACAAAACCCAAGGTTAAACGTAGTAATATTCAAATAATGACAGAAATTGCTAAAAGTGACTAAGTGTATGTTTCGCAAACAACCAGTCGTTCAACTCACTGTGTATATGCACATACTCATACACTTTCTTGACACGGATATCGGCCATTATAACAATGGCTACATACACGTGTAACACGTGAAGTCGTGTCACGTGCCAACTCGGTATATAAATTATCAACAAACATCCATTACTCTTTATAACAATATACACATAGAAACTACATTTTTAATAATAATTCTCTTGACTCACGAAGAAAGTTGTAGAAAGAGTGTCATGACGATGAAAAATAAATGTGCCCATAAAATATTATGATTAATTACATGACAATATATAACAAATAATTACGATGATACGTAATTGTTTACACAAAAATATTTTCAAACTCGGGCGAAAGGATGGATAAAAAAACTATATTAACATGTAAATTAAAAGAATAATACATCGAAAGAATTATTATTACGTTAAACAAATTCATTCTGCTCACTGGACATCAACAATTTAATTAGTTCTGAATTACATCTTGTGAGTGTTATAACGAATAAAAATTCTCGTATACTCAAACACTTTCCAATTATGTAAGGAATTATTCCAAAACCTCTACACACACACGCACATATATGTATTATAACGCACTAGAGTACGCAGCTATGCTCCATAAATTTACTTGTACATATATGTGTTGATATAGAACTCAATTGTGGTAAATAGTGATGTGGTATTTTTGAATTCACTCTTCCTCAGTGCATTATGTTCTTACGTAAAAAAAAAAAAAAAAAAAAAAAATAGAGAGAGAAACAAAGATAAAAAATGTGTATCGCATTTGTATAATAAGTATTTCAAAATAAAAAAACATGCAATATCTCACATTCATTCCGTATTACTATATATTTAGGCGTATCAATTTCAAAAATAACTTCAACACAAACTCACTCCTTCTCAATGATTGAATACTTCATAGAGAAAGAAAAAGGAGTTAAAGTCCAAATGAACAATGAGCGACTGGAAAAAAAAACATTTTATTAATTGATCGAGTGTATGTGATGATAAGGATCGATATTTTCCTTGAAACTTTTACTATTGCGCTTGACCAGCACCGTTATATTTGTCCAGTGCACATACACGTCCAATATTGATGAATTCATTTATAGATTTATATAAAGTATTGGTATTTGAATATTTTATTTTCATCCTTGATAAAATGACGTTGTGTGGAATTCCAGAGAGAAATGTCGAGCAATCAACGTGGCAGTGTATCATATTACCAATCGGTAGTGCACTATGCAAATCTCACCCCTTTGTACCATGATACAAACATGGACATGTAACTGATATGTTCATGCATAGATGTATGTAGATGAATACTTCGGATTGTGCTCAGTGACCCAGAGTAATTCGCACCATGTTACACAATTAATTAATCATTGTGTGTTTCACTTGGCCCAAAGTATCCAAAAGAGTTTATGTTGTTGAGTTTACATTTATGCATGATTTATTGTCAATGTGAAAGTGTAATCATGAAATAAATATCGCTAATACATCAATTGTTAATGGGTATTTTACTTTGATAAGAATGTGGGAGTTTCATGAATGTGATGATGAAATTGTGACAATCAGAAATAATTTTACTTCAAAAATCCCTCCTGCAAATTTGTATTACTTTTTTCACTTAGTTCCTACACGATAGTTCTTGGATCAAAAAAGTTGTCATTCATTGCTCAAAATATTTGAATTGATAAATGATGAACTGAATTAAAGCAAAAGTCATAAATGATGCAATGGGTAAAAATTGAAAAGGTGTCATGCAAACACCTCGTAAAATAACTTTCCATTTATTTTGAAATAACAATGTCTCGGTCAATTCTAAGAATCTTTCCATAAAATTTTCTAACAATACCCTCAAAACTGTGAAATTCTCAAGATATGAGGAAATAAATTTCAATTTTTTCCAACTTTCACCATAACTTCTCTGTACAATTAAATACACCACAGTGAATATCGAATTGTGAAGATTTTGTATCAACAAATAAAAAATAAAGAGGAAAAAATTCTTATTCATGTACAAATCCAAAACTTTCCCATGGCAGACTTGATGAATACACTTTTTCTATAATCAGTCCACGTCCCGATGGAAATATCTAAATGTATTCACATACAAATATATATCTATGTATATCAGTGTTCACAGGTGATTCTGGATCTCGTGAGTGCGATTATCACAGTCAGGTATATACCTGAGGCTCCCTCGTGCGCTGTCGTGCACTTTAACGAGTGCACCAGGGCAAATCGTCGTGAGCATACATAGACATATTCAATTGTGTCGGAGGCATGGGCAAACAATATAAATTTATTGTTTTTTTCAACTTTCCCCCGTCTTTTTACTTCGTGTCATACTGTCAAGAATCGATTTTAAATCTCCACCATCGCCATCACCACATGAAACAACCACGCCTTACAATTCACCAAGACTACATTGAAAATGTTGTCCCTCTGTTGCAAATATTTTCGCTGCCATTGTCCATATTATGTTAAATAATTGTCTTGCGAAATGTCTGATAAATAAAGGCATAACTGAATTATATCAGATGTTCAGAGCTCAATCACACATCTCTATAATTAAATTATCTTCGTATATGTTTATTGAATGTAGCCATATTAACTCATACAATTCACTCGCAACATTTGCATACGCCTTCATTTTTCGCATGACAATAATTCTTTTTTTCTCTTCCTTTTTACACTCGGCCTTTATTTGTCCCTCCCCCTTCATCCTACTGCTGGTTATTATGATACAGCGAGACAAATTAAAAATTTCTCGTCATCATAGTACATAATTGCTTTTGCACAATGTCGCACGCTAATATTTCTTAGTAATGTCGACTGTTGAGGAGAAAAAAAAAATAAATAAATAAATAAATAAAAGGGACAGTAAGGAAGGCAGTCAAGGCCATGCGAGTACGACGGATTCTGCTTTTTCGTTGTGTCAAATGCTGTTATTAGGCGTCTGACGAAGAAAAGAAAAAAAAAAGATAAATTGTCAGTGATATGCAGGAAAATGATGAAGAAAAGTGGAAGTGAATGAGATGCAGAGAGGTTTAATAACAAAGTCTACGCAATAATATCTGATCAACTTCTTCTGACGCAAATAAAAATATCACAACGGATGTAGTGTATATATGTAGAATTTGTTGCAATACCAATTTAATTCTTAATGCTACATGAATTGAAACATTGTTAATATATGTAAGTAATGGTAATTATACTTCTTAGACCTTTTTTATTCTCGATTTCCATTTTTTTTCTTACCCCCACATTCTCAATGCATTCTGCATTCTATATAAATGGATCTAATGAATGATGATTGCATCCTTATAGACGACACGGGATAAATTGTCTCACGCTTTTTAAAAAAATGACATCCGATGACTTGCGTCAAACGATTTTATTGTGCATTCAATGGATTTAGTATTTAATTGAGTAATCATTGCACAGATGCTTCGTCCCGTTATTATCAGCAACATATTCTCATATATGTTTTATAAATATATGAATTTCTAACTTCATTTATTGTCTTATGAAGTATAAGCAGAAATTACCAGCGCTCATCGCGATTCGATTAATAAAATGAAAGAAATGATAAATATCAATGGATATCACTGACAACATGATACGAATTAATTCACTCGAAATAATTCTTCATTCGTTTTTGAAAAATCTTCTTTTTCAAAATCATACCGAACACGATCGCATATTTGTTAGAATTATTTAGTTTTACTTTTATGACACATTCCATTTTTGTTTCTTCATGCTTTAACATCATTTTCAAGTTCTCTCGTACTGTAAGATGTAAACATATGCCACAAACATCATAATTAATTTAGTTTGAATACTCTTTATGAAAATAATATTTTTCATTCATTTTTCTTTATTTCAATTCACTGCATATGCAATAGAAAAAACTATTTATTCATCACGATGAACTGCGTGATATTGTGAAAACTGACTATTTTGTAAGAATGAAAAAAAAAGTGCATCAATGTTTACGATTGTAACTAGAAACACATCCTGAAACTACAATGATTGATTTATTTTCATGAGTTCATTCCGAAATTCGATCTCCAATTCGTATGAATTCAAATGATGGGATGGAGTATAAAGTTGTGTGATAAACATCCGACTCGACAAAATTTTTTATCACTTGAGAACAATATCTCCAAAATAGACAATGTGAAGGAAAAACTTTTACAGCCTCTCAAATATTGAGTCATAAATTTCATAAATTGGGTTACAAGAGTTCTACTCTCATTCATTTTCTTTCGGAATAATTTTCATACGTCTCCACCTTCACCATAAGTGAGTAAATGAACGAATAGGTGAATAGGAGAGCCTGAAAATCATGTAATTTCTGCGGTCATGCAACACGATAAGACCCACGCCGCCTCCAACCGCAACGTCCGTGAAATAACGGACAGTTCTCTATTCTAACTATGACAAGAGAGAAAGAATAAAAGTTGGGAGGAATAATTTCTGTCCAACCACGAGTTCACAACACACAGAGTAAAATTATTGAATACGAGTGCTTACGATACCCACATTATTATTAATAAATAAAAAAAAACAGCCAATAATTCCTCCGCATGTTTAATGAAGCAAAGCAAATCATAATTTGAAACCATTTCCAATGTGCCGATCATTGCGAATAAATATAGAATTAAGTTTAAAGAAAAAGACAAAAATTCATTCAAATATTTCCTCTTAATTTCGTTCTTCCTCATGTGCCTATAAATGAATATAAAAAATTTATAATTCTGTTTGCGGATGGCCGAGCAGAGTAAAGCGGTGAAAACAGCATCATTATGAATGAACCCATATTTATAATGAAAGTTGTATAGTGGAAAACGAGATTCTCTCATAAAAACATACACAAACATACAAATCAACTATTTGAATTTACATATAACGCAGTTGCACATATGTTAATTCACTATCAACACGACATATTTCCAACCAACAATAACATCCCATCAAAAAAAAATTGTCGATTATCCATTTCTACATTCTTCATCTGTTTCTTCAAATATTCCATCGAACTCAACAGATCAAATTATAAAATTACTGAAACATACCCAATTATTTTCGTTCATTAATTATCGCATTGGATTAATTATAATCACATATACTTCATGGAACAAACATAAATATAGAAATAATAGCAATAACAAGATCTATTATGATATATATTTAACCACAATATTAAACAACAAATTATATCCAACATAAAATTTATATATAATTTGCTTATTGCTTCCAATTATCTCCATTAGATAGTTACCAGAAATTTCGCAATTGTCAATTAAGTATATTTATTCTGAAGTTTATTGAATAGTTGAAAGAATAACATGTTCAGTAGTGAGACCATTGAGCAGAAAGAAAATTTTTATTGGCGGTATATCCTTTGATAATCGCCCAACATCTTGATCAGAGTTCATACGTACATGGATAAATCTATATACACAGTGTTCTTAAATCCATCAATTCTTTCCATTTATATATTCGTATTCAAGAAGTTATCCGAATATAAGAAATTGTTAGGAACACATATCTCCATCCCCTTTAAAATTTCGTAAGATGAAATAGTGCAAAGCATAGAAATTCATAAAAATCAAACTTGAATTCGAATATTTCCCAATGTCTCATATTTATCTGTACCCTCACTGTGATTTCAACTCCTGTTCTCATCAACGTCATAATCTGTCTTCATTCACGTCAAGTTTCCAAACATACATCACAACAAATAGCTCACCAATAATCAATCATGATATTAGCTGCTGTGACATGACACCATGCGCTGTTACATCAACTAACCACCAATATCGATCGACAATTGATATCCATCACGTTTGTTTGGATTACAATAAAACATCTGATAAAATAAAAAAAAAAAGATGAATCCCCCAACGATTATTTCTATTGGATCATTTGACATTGTCATTGTATAATGATAAAATGGCAATTCTAAAACAACCCAAGACGCGAATTGATAGTGAACGAATTAATCGACACCGTGTAGATATGAAATAGCTCTGTATTCCATAGTTTTTTCGATCGAACCAGATATCAAATGGCCACAAACTGTGATATCTCACCCACGTGTCTACATCTGCGGCGAGATGTGACGTGTGGTGGTGAAGGGTGTGTACAAAACGTGCGCAACCAGAAAGCCATGGGTTATACAAAGATATATATAGGCGTGGCACCATCTTACTAAGTAAAGTTCCAGTGGCGTTTGTTGGAGAAATAAGAAAGGAACTGAAAGAGATAGAAGTAAGTCCATGAGACTGTATCGACGAGTTGGAAAGGCCTTTACCAGAACATGTAGAATGCACCACACCAATGGAATGTTAAATTCCCATGCTAATTTAACATTTGTATGTGTGCATGTGAGTGTGAATGTTGGACTTTAGTTGAACATTTGGTACCATTAACATGAGGATTCGCAAACACATGACTGTTCTCGTCATTCATATTTAATTTCGTAGAAAAATGACTATACAGAAAATAAAATAGAGTGAATGGAATAAAATAATTGACTTTCCCACTGTCGTTTTATATTGACTGTGAAGAAGGATGAAAAAAAAAAAAAAAATTATGAAGACAACACGACTGGAGAGATTGAGATATATTTATATTTATATGAGCGATAAAAGATCCGGGAACAGACAACAAGGCCATCGTCATTCGACAGGTTTTCGACTTGTAAATTTTATTTCAACTCAAATTGATAGCGACTTTGGTTGGATGACATTGTGTGGTATTCAATGATCCTCAAACAAAGGATAATTATTAATTATGTTTCTTATTTTTTTATTTATACATTCAACCATTTGGCTTCACATTATTTTTTTTCCTCCATTCTTTTTCCTTCTCTCTATCCAATGTGAATTGGGTCAGTGTTTCGCTTAAGCTCAAGGTGCAATAATTTATAAAAGATTATGTGATTATGTGATTGTGGAAAGAAAATATTTTTTCATTGGAATATTTATCGTTTTGGAATTAAATTGGTGAATTTATAAAAGAAGAAGCCATTTTTTTTTCTCTGCTGAATTCTTCATTCATTAATTCTATGAGGAAACATGAGAAGCATGGGTGGAACGACGAAACGGTGGGTAAGTCGCTCGCATTATTTCATTATTGGAATCGATGTTCAGAAAATGAATGAAAAAGAGAAAAAAAAAGCGATGCTCAGTGAAAAGGTGCAAGTTAACACGAATTTTTGCAGCTCTTTGCAGAATGAAATATTTCTAACTGGCACGAATATCGTAATGGAATTTTATAGACACTCAGGCTTCATATTCAACACAAATTTTCAGTACATCCAATGTCATGTTCATACAACGCTTTCACCAATATTCCCATCTATTTCCATCCCTCCCAAATGCATTTACTTTTACAATGAAAAATCTCAGTGTATTTCTACCCTTCAAAAAAATTCACACGAGACTGTTCAATATTTCTTTATAACTAAATGAAAAAACGAGATGAACGTCAGAAAGTACCAAAAATTATTGCTGTAAATATCAAATCATTTCATCTCAAATTAATAATGAATAATTTTCTAGTGAAAACATCTGACGACAATTATTACGTGGCAGCAGCAAGTTTTACACAGCAAAAGAAAAGTGTCTTTGCGCTTCGTGGAGCAGCGAACTTGCACTGCATAAGAAAACCATCAGATATAAAAGTGCCTGTGAAAGAAAGAGAAAGAGAGTGGCATACCAGGAAACTGAAGACGAAATTTACTGACGTGAATTCACGTTTGCTCGACTCGAATTCCGTCACGGTGGCTGAGACAAGTGGCTGGATTGATCGTCAGTAGCGTTGATAGTTGCATTATGAAAAATAAAACAAGGGAAAATACGAAATACCAACAACAATAACAGCACCTAATGATTCTGCTTCCTCATATGATTAATAAATATAAAAAGAAAATAGAAAAATTGTACCACAGATATGATTTACGTTCAATATAACTATAAATTTTGCAAATAAAAATCCACACGTATGGCGAATAATAAATAATCAACAAAATAATAATAAACATGATGTCCATGTCTTCCTCTCTGCCTCAATCTCTTTCTCACTTGAGTGAAACTACTCAATCAACTCCACGCCATCAAAACATCCGGCAAATTAATTTCACAAGATTCATTTTGTTTTTTACATTTTGTTTTCTTTCATTCTGTTTCATTCATTTTTTCAAGGCTAATACTATAAAACCTAAAGCAAACTGCATGAATAATCTTTGTAGATATGAATACTGATGATAATCTATTATAAATGAAAAATAATAATACGAGCAAGGTGATGAGAATAATACAAAACCGAATGAAATTGTCTGTGTGAGAGCGCAACTCAGCTCCGTGATTTATTAGCAAAGACACTTTCGCTGTCTTTATGTCATTTTATTTTATTGCAGTCGTTTCCTAGCATTACTCGTCCTCAGTACAACGTTTTTGTTATACATATACACCGTTTAAATGCACATGACAGAAAACGACCCGTTAAGAATAGCTGATGATGTCGATACGATATAATTTCTAATTTCACGCGTGAAACCAATGTATAATAAGGAAAGTTCACAGGAAAGTTTGCATACATATATAATACACAAAGCCATTGTCATGTATATACATTTGTTTCAATATAAATGACCAAGATTTTCCCTTTTTCACCTCTGAGTACTAAAAACAATTATTTTTACTGTGAAAAATATCATTGAATAAAACAATTGAAATGAAATGAAACAAATTGACCAATTTTGATATCCAACGAAATTGAATCAACGACAAAAAAAGACTTCAGGGATTCACCAAGTCAATTAAATATTTTATTATCTTATCAAAAATACCATTTGGGAAGAACATTTCTCGATTTTTCATTTCTACCACAGTCCCATTGAAGTTTTAATTTTGATAAATCATTTCAAATTTATCTAACTTAATAATTTTCAACTTTTGTCGGTCACTCTCACTTCCCAAAAACAACTCGCGTTCACCAACAGTTATTCATGTTTACATGTCGAATATTAAATTCACACAATAAAAAAATGTGTTACAGTTAGTTTCTAAAGAAAAAGAGAGAAAAATGTAAAAATGATGAAAGGAAAAAGAGATTATAATGATGTTGATGATCAAGTTCTTTCCGTACCCGTGATCTTGATATAAACTCGGTGCTGCTCCACTTTGCAACGCATAACCAGAGAACATCTAATTACACTTGGAAATACTTTTACATTTAAATAGAACTCCAAACTAAATAATAACGATAACAATAAACGAATAAATGATATTAATAACAATGATATTATTATTAATAATAGTCAAATAGAAGCAGAGATGGATATTTAATGAAGACAATACTGTTTTCAAAGACTGGGCGGATTAAATTCTCTCGGTTCATTATTTAAATTCTACGCGAGATTTCAAAGCACCAGCAATGTCTCGGGATTATTCGTTCCATTGTTCTTCATATATGTGTATATACATATATTTATTCCGAGGCGAGAAAGGAAACACATTGCACACTAATTACCAAACGAATTAAACTCTACGTATCGCAAGTGCACGAGGCAGACACAATGATAAGCCATGGTAAAATGGAGAATACTGAAATTAAATTGCATTAAGATATGATGAAGAATAAAGAAGTTTTTCGCATTGGTAAAACAATGAAGAATGCTTGGGAATTCGCTTGCTCCTTCACCTTGCTATGTAGATAAATTTGTCACTGCTTTCTCCCTTTGATATTCATCACAACAATGGAAATAAACAAAAAAAAAACGAATAGAAAAGAAACAGAGAAGAGGCGGAAAAAGAAAGAAAAAGAACAGCGTCGCATTGAATAATTTTGCATTCATCAGCGAGAGTTCATGTGCGCTTTGCAAAATGAAATAGGCAACGACACACATGTTGGTATTAAAGTGTACACTCATTTCACGACTTTGGAAACTCCCCGAGCAATGATATTTCATTCTAGAAATAAATATATACACAGCGAATTTTAAACGGAAACAGAAAAATAAAATAACGATGAGTCTCTTGTTCTGTTCGTGGTGTTGAGGAAATCCGGATGCGACCTCTGGCCGTCCTTCTCCTCATGACTCATACGAAAAAATAAAAAGAAAAAAAAATAGATAATAATAAAAATATTGAGGATGAATGAACGGTACGTGTGTGACGATTTACTCTAAATAAAAATCCTAGAAATTAATATGACTCCTCACTCACGTCGATTTTATTTTAGCGATGATGACACTTCTTAATACTTTTATAATTTCTATATAAAAATTTTTTTCAATACCATGTTTTTCTTCGTTATTATTTTCATTACGACGACGTCATGAATATAATATGAATGATGTGAGTATGACACGTCAGAATAAATGATGATGATGATGATGAATAATGGAAAGAGCAAAAAAAAATTAAAACGAATCTCAGAAAAAATATTTGTGGTGTGTATTATTGCTCTGCACTATACTATGACGCCCCTTAATGAGACAATGAAAATCAATCGATCGCACCAAGTTTGGTTAGACTCTCAAGACGCCACACGTGAGAAGTGTCTCATTGACTTTGTCCTTCAACGGATGCAACTAACAGACGAATACAAAATTATCTATTCAAAGAATATGATTCACATTAGTTGCCACGTGCGTGTGTTATTATATCAGTTGATTGATGTTAATCAAAACCTCCGCAACAATTTAACTATAATCTATCACAACTAATAATTATCAAAGCATTCAATCTAATGAAGGTATTTGACTCAACTCGTGATGTATTCTATTGAATACGTATCATAGCAATATTGTTCGATTCATATCACACTTCAATCACAATAAATCATCATTATTATTAAATGATGAATAAAATTGTATTATAGTGCTTGATATTACAGATGAAGAAAAAAAAATTCTTTATCATTTACCAGGCAAAGCATCAGCTAAAATTTAGTAAACACAACACTCGAATTCCTGACTACTACTTAAGGCAAGTCAATGATGAGAGAAAAACTATTCGGATGCGAAATGAAAAAAAAAAGGGTTCCATTGAATCAAGGAGAGAACTTTGGTTATTAATTGATAGTACATTGTTGTCTTTGAGGCCATACAAGTGACTTAGGTTTTTTCTCCTACTAATGCCACCATAGAAACCGAGAATATCAAATGTAGCGCTGGTATTGGGCGACTATGTGTTGAGGATCAGCAGTCGAATTATTTTTTTATAATGAACAGAAATTAATTGTATTTAATTCTTGGTTGAAAATTTTCCTCATAGATTACTATCATAATTTCTTGCAATAATTTCTTATCTAAATATTTCCCACTTAGACTACAGGTGAATTGATGTGGAATATTCTGTTTGTTTCATTGATAAAAGATGAAGTGATATCCTAAACAAAAATTAATTTCCAGTCATTTATTAGATGATGAAATAATTTTCAGAATAATTCATTGAATATAAAAATGAAAATGAAATGGAAATAAATAGTGAACAATGAAACAAAACATGCAAACAGGGTTAGTTTTTGCTGGTAACTTCGCCTGTCCATTCCAAAATGAATATAAATTCCATTTAAAATATTCGTTACTGTACCACGGGTGTAATTTGGTTATGAAATATAAATCAATGAAGAAATAATTGATATGTAGATGTTCCTCAGCTTCTTTTATTTTTTATTTAAAAATATTTCATTTGTCCTCGGTGAATATTCTGGTGTCAAGCGTACACATGACCTTCGCGGGTGTGGTTGAATAATATTTCACCCAACACGACCCAGTTGAATCGACCTTGCGCTCGCTGTACCAACACTCGATGCTGGACACATTGAAGGCACAAAAATGAATGCAAAGAAATAAATTGACGAAGTTCACTTTGTGTATATTAAAGACAAATAAAATTTGTCTCGTAGAGAGTGAAGCCAAGAATAACAATTCATCGAGGTGCCAACGATGATGAACAACATTATATCATCTGTTCAGTTTTGGATACAATCAGGGTTCAAAAATATTGACTCAGAACAGAGAATTTACCAATAGGTATAAAATTAGTGTAGAGTTCAAAAATAAATTTTCATACTATGGTCGATATACGTGAAATATTCAGATTGTTATTTTCACGTACTTGTCATATTTTTAAAATATAAAAACACGCTGTTAGAATTGTACAATCCAATTTTGTGATTCATAAATTTTTCTATTCAGACAATGTGAATAGAGTTTAATCCAAGGATTTTACAGGCCACTGATTTCAAATGTGTAGTTGGGATTGCAGATGCCATAATTCAAGACATAAAATTGAAATTTCATACAGAATTCATAAATTCGTCCAATAATAATTCTGCATACTTGCATGGTCAATTCTTAACCCATCACATCTGGATTTTTGTCATTAATTTTTTTATGTTCATGATACAAAGATTGACAAACTGATGTTTGAAAACAATCATCATCGAGACCAGAACGAAAACACTTGAGTGTCTATGACAATTCATTGGATCAAGTCTAACATGGATATCTCATCAGTGAGAAATCAACCTATCAGAGTTGTAATTAAACTTCAAGTAGTTTCCCAGAACTGGAAGATGAACTTAAACCTTCCACTATGAACTGTCCCGTACAACAACAGCAAATTTTACAGACACACGCACAAAGCAATTTGATGAAAATCCGTAAGGATGTGACGTACCAACATCTGATTCTTTTTTCCTTCCTTCATCGACTGATTCAATTGACTTTTTCTCTATTTATTGAATGGAAGGGTGGTCCAACAGTTTTTGGTTAGTGTTCAATGTTCGAAAATGAGTAATTGCTCCAGTAGAAGTAGTGAATAGTAGGGAGTAGAACAGGAAAGCCATTATATTACACTTGGGTGAGTAAATGTGAAAAGAGGCGGGAGGAGATTGGAGCGACAAGAGAGAGGGCGCGAAGGCCCAACATAGACATGAGGGATATTGCGCTCAGTCAAAGTCGAAGTATCCGTGATATTGGTGCGGTGAAGAAAAATAAGACAGACAAACCAAATTCTATTTCGTCTTTGATGTTCCAATTGACGAAACAATAAAAAAAACGGGAAAAAAAAAATTTTCCGGTGTCTTATATTGAATATTTTTCATTACAGTTCACTCCTACTTTTCACAAACACCCTTTGTCGAATTGTATTTTATCGAATATTATTCAAATGATTCTCGTGGCATTCACTATCATGACGTGAAAATAATTTTTTGACGATTAATGTGAATATTATTTCGCTGACGCACTGCACACGCGGGGGAAAAACTAACGACGATCGCGCATGGGCCGCACTGGGAGGATACTACAAGTGCAGTGGGTGCATCGTCGTGCTCGACCAGTTGCGTTATGGAAGTCAAGAGAGGAAGGACCAACATTTATAAATCATTCACAAATGTTCAATAATTCATGTGCCAATGAGTATTGATGAATCATTTTTTCGACTTTAATTAAGTGAAAAGAATATTGGATTTTTTTTTTTTTTCATCTTGACACTTTTTGTTTTTGAAACATCAAATCAACGAAGTAGTTTGTGCATAAACGAAAAAAAAATAACCAATAAAAAAAAATCGTGAGTGTTATCAATTACTTAAATTTACATATTTTTACTTATAGTTATCAACGTCATGAAAAATTTTTGCTAAATATAATTTGCAGATATCTATCGTTCATTGACGTTAATAATTTGACAAATTGGCACAACATATAAATAACATGACAATATCCCGTTGTCGCAAAAAACTGAATGCATAATATCTGCAAATACGAATTTGCATGGTAAACGGTACTTGCTCCAACAACACTTCTTATTATTTTCATTCTACCGTTTTCATTTTTCTCCATTTTTTTTCTCGTCATTTTTCATTGCACGACCGGCAAATGAACACCGCGGAGAAAACGATTATATGGAGTCATGGGTAACGGTATGGAGAAAGTCGTAAATGTCCGTCGTGAATATGTGTATCGCCATGCCGGTCAACGCAAATTCATCAAATTGTCCATAGCCAAATAAACATGAACCCATTGACAAATTAGAACTCGCACAAAGTAATAAAAAAAAAAAAAAATAAACCTCCATTACAATTCATCGTCCTCATCATCTCATTCTCATTCAAATGACAACCAAAAGTACAGACATAAAAATATCAACAAACGCAAATAGAAAAAATTATTGAATAAAACTTCAATAAATCAATTCGAAAATAAATTGCAATAGGAATACCAATATAAATTTTTTTTTCTACATCTTACACCATCGCAATATCATAGCTGGGAACAAATGTTTGAAATATAAAATAAAATCCATAAACACAACCGGAAATAAAATGTTAGTCTGTACACGCGTCGTTGTCGTCGCCGCTGCACCCGTGGAAAATGCTTTCACGATTGCATTGGTTTTAACACACGTACGTGTACGAACCCAATACGAGATACTTTGAAAGAGATTGACTACACATATATATGTGAAACTTAAGAGTACTATAAACAGACATACATGAGTGGAATCAAGTGAGTACCGGACTTCAATCGATCTCCGCCTCCCCTCATTTAAAATAATAACTCCGCTGGCTGAGCAGGCCTCAGCCTGTCGCCCTGAATGACAGTGTGCGTGCCAATACCAAGTTGCAAAACTTTCGGACTTCCGCTTTTTACAACTTCGCGCATTTACTTAACATATTCCAATGATATAAAAGAAAATAGTTTGCTATCTAATGATTATCAATTATTTGTATAAATTTTTTTAATGAGTACCGACTGCATCTTTGAATTTATCTTACGTGTGCTTTCACTCATAACTACAACATAACACTCAACATATAAACATGAGGGGAGATATAACAGAATGAAATGTGTAGAATGAAGAATTGGAAAAATGAATTACATAAACAATTTCCATGGAGAATTCAATTCGATACTTATCATGTATTTATACATCATAAAAATTCAAAAAGGAGAATAATGCGATAAGACATTTAACTGCTGATTGAACCACTTGAAATGTTGGTAAAACTTTGAATGGTGTTTTGTACGATTCGACGCTTTTCTTTCCTCATAATTTGGATAAAAAGATTTAGCCCTGGAGTGAAAGTCATATGACTGGAATAATTTGTCAAATGATTTTATCGTTCGGTTATTTGATAGATCGTTTCATATATTGAACATTCATTGTCTGTTGGAGTCGATTGCTTACCGAATCGATCTCTGTAATCATTCGATAAAACACACAAAGTTTCATTAATCCAGGCACAAAAATGTCTTGTTGAATTAAAGGAAGAGACAAAATGGATTTTGAATAAATATTAACAATGACGTTACCTTGACGATTAATATCGTCGACTCTTCTACAAATGATCATATGTGCACTAAAAATAATTATGGATATTGAGGTGTGGTTGAGAAAAATAGAGATTTATGTACGTAACGGAAACAAAACCTTGGCTTGACCTCCAAGAGTTTGTCTATATTTATTGAATGAGAAATACATCTAATCGTTATACTCGACTCGTCATTCGCTGCTATTTAATCGCAACAAGAGGCCACGGGGTCAGACTGAGCGTGGGAATGCGTTCGAACGCCATACGAGGGGTCGTACTAAATATAGGAATGCAATAAGGAATTTAGGGGAGATGAAAAAAAAAATAAATCTGAGAAGCGACAAATTTTTTTTATCTGATTTGTAATATAAATTTGGAATAGGTTTGTTGGAATATGAAAAGTAATATTTCATGGGGACAAATCCCATGAGGAACTTTCTATATAACGATAAAACAATAATTGCTTGAAATTGCTATCGGGCTATACTCCAGTTAATTCCTCCAATTTACAGTCGATAGAGAATAAATGGAGAAAAAAAAAGGAACGAAATAAAATCATTTCGATTCGCTGATCTGGTAAAAAAAAAAAATATTACTTCACGTAAGTGGTATTGACTGTCAATTGAAATTCCCGCAATTATTTTAATGAAATAAATGTCTTCCAATTTATTATCGCTGTGGCAATGAAGAGAAAGAAAAAAATCATTGAAATGAAACATCTGGTTATTTTTCTTAGTATAAAAAAGTAATGGAAAAAAAATCTGAATATGAGGAATAAGAGATAATAAAAGTTCATATCGAATTGCTCGAATCTAACATTACGTATACATATTTTTAGTAATCATATTTTCCAACCGCTTGACTTCCAACTCTCCAGCCAGTAACTTCTCACATTTAACAAACGTGCGCGAAGGTGAACGAGTTATATTAATAACACCATCAAATAAATACAGATATATTTGTATAACATCAACCGAGTATATTAAATTAACGTGAATGTGATAATTGTTAGTGCCATATATCAGAAACATTGAGCTCAGTTGATACGAATTCATCTACAAAAATAGTTTTACAATTAAAAACATCACGAGGGATACCACGAAAATATCTCAACATGAAGTTATACCAATGAAAATAATTAACGTGAAGATTGAAGAAATTTTCTAAAAATTATTACACAGAAATTTGATATCTAACGATGGAGCAATTCAACTTAACTAGACAATTAACTATTTTCACCGCACAACATAGCTCACGATCTTACCGAATTGAATCATTTCGTTTTCATTTTTCTCGCATTTCTATATTATGAACTAAAAAAAAAGAATTAACAGTATTGCGCGAGTGTAATTTTGTCGATATATCCTTCGATTGCTGAAGCGAATGAGAGCGTAATTGCTCTGCACCACTGGAATTAGGTCGTTGACCTTGTCTGGCTACAGCCACTTGTAAACTCTCAAATGAGAGGTAAAGGGATAATAATAATATTAATAACATGAAACAAAAAAAATATATGAAACCGGTATATCCGACTTCGTGCAACTCTGTTTGCTCTATTTCAATCAAAATCAATTTGAATAAAATTTTATTCCACAAGCATAAATAAATCGGTTAAATTGTAGCATAATAAAAAAAAAACAATTCTCCCACACAATGTAGGTGTCGTCAAAGAATAAACATTAATCAACACCCACACAAACATTGAAAATGAAAAGAAAAAAAAAACAAATCATACAACAAAACAACTTCCGACGAGGCAGCAAAATAAGATACAAAAACATAAATATAAATTACTGCAAAATGTCGTTGAAATAATTTTCTACCATATATGTCGACAATTATTCATTGTACTTGAAATAAACTCTCAGAATTCAATCTTGCAATTGAATTAAAACGATTCAACGTCAACAATTACTCAACATAAATGAGTTGGAAAGGATTCATGAGAGAATACATGAAGAATCATTGAAAAGTGAAGAGTAAGAAAAAGTGAGAGAAAAAAAAAACCAAATGCAGTAACTCGTTGGTTGCTCGAGGCGATTGGGATGAACGAGACGAGCACATTATATTATGCAAGCATAAAACGTGCTACCTCGATAGAGTAAGTGCCGGTCAATGCCAAGGTATTCTGCTTCAGCTTCCGTTCAAAGATATACACATAAATATATGTATATA